>APFE031259798.1:123175-143268 GCA_000404065.3 Pinus taeda | reverse complement strand
TCAATGACTTCTTCTTCATTGTTGCTTAGGCTTATGATTGATGGTTTTAGTCCTTCCTCAAAGTTTCCTAATTCAGTGTCACTTAGGGCTTGTGATTCAGGGTTTTTGTCCTCCCTTGAGATTGCCTAGTTTTCGTTGGGGATTTGAATGGTTACAAATGTGTTCACTATGTAAAATTTATGTCTAAACATGAGTTTGGGAAATGTTTGACAATACCAGAGGATCGATATGAGTGGGGTTATTTTTTTAAAGCAAAGTAAGGGAATCTTCCCACCAAGTGAGATGAATTAATGTTACAATTATATTAGTTTTTTTAAGTGCGATAAAGTTCATGAATTTTATTCTTTTTCTATTTTTATTAGTCAATGAAATAATACCAATGTCAATTAGTAAAACATTGTTTAAAATAATGTTCATTATTAGTAGAATGTATTGGTGGTTGTTTCAAAGCGGAGAAAGCCAATCCTCTCGCTAAGTGAGGTTGAATAAATGTTGCAATTAAACCAGTTTATATTCTTGTTAGTGAGTGAAAATACTAATGTCAATAAGTACAATGTCATTTAATACAATGTTTATTAATATAGTGTATTGGTGGTTGGAAATTTAATATAGTACAATATTTGGTGGTTTCTTTGATTTTTTGTATCTTATTTCCCAATTTCCTTCTCATGGTTTTTCTATGCTAAAGCTCAATCCAATGGTAACTTTAATAGCTATGAAATTTGAAGAATTGAAATCCTCTGTGAGCAACAGATGTCAGGTTATAGATGCTTTTGTATCTAAAGATGTAGTGCCTTTGAATGAGGTTATTTTAGGCATTCCAATAATAGTAGTATTGGGCACTGAAGGCAAAGGATTGGGATCTTTTGTTAGTAGATCTTTCTCCCAATTGATCATTATACTAGGAACTCTTACGCATATTCCATTGAGATCTGTTGATATTTGTTTGAGGAAGGAGAGTCTTCATGGTGAGGAACTTAATATTATTTTCCAACTTGAAATTCTGAATGTCATATAGCAGTAGTTATACTGATTTTTCATTTGATTTGACCTATTTGGAATTTAAGATTTGACAAGAACCATGCATTAAAATGAAAGTAGCATTATTTTTTAGTGTTACCTAGTAGTTAGTTGTCCTAGGTTTTATGTTATCATTTACTATCAATGTGAATTCATATTGTTGTTTCTCTTTGCTTCTTTACATATTTTGATCCTCAAATAATGTTCTAGTTAAATTTGACTATTAATAATAATAATATACAAAAAAATTCCTAAAAAAAAATTGCAGTGGTCAAAATTTGTGTCATATTGGCTCAAATTCAAGTATGGATGCAGGGAAAATATGGTTCCAAGTTTGAGACCTCAACCTCATATCATCCAGATCATGCAATTCTCATGGTTTAAAATTATACCCAATGGAAGGGAGTTGCTATTGTAGGCTACATGCAACAACTAACATGCAACTGGCTATTATTTTTGGTTTCTTCCATACTTGAAAAAGAACAGTATTCAAATTAGTTTGAAGTTGAACGCTTCCTACCACGATCGAATCTATTACTTTTATTTTTCTATCTACAATTTCTCTTAATAATTGTAAAGATAAATTGTGTTAAAAGATTTCTAATTGAAGAAAAGAATCAGGCTAATGTGATTGTAACAACATAGAACAATGGAAAATTAACATGGTATCGAACCTAAGGTGAAGCGAAAAGCCTGAGGAGATAAGAGACAAGAAATTGTCTTTGAAAAAAGCTAAAGGATCCTATTTGATTTGGCCTAGATGCCTACCTCTTACTTCAAGGATAATGAGAAGCTAGGTGACTCATCTAACTTTGTTTCTTGTAATATCAAGTTGAGAATCATATTGGATGACAACGATGTCTTGGAATATGTGCAAGGAAAGCTACTTGAACCTTCGGTGAATGCTTCTACTACTATAAAACCCAGGTACAAGAAAGGTGACCTCAAAGCTAAGAAACTTCTCATTCATGGTTTGCAAGATCATTTACCTGTTTATGTTGGTAATTTGAAGAGTTCTAAATACATTTATGATAAGTTGGTGGGGATGCATGACAAGTCAAAAATTTGAATAATATCCTCTCCTTAATAATAAGCTCGAGGAATTTAATATGAATAAGGGGGAATCTTTGCAATCTTATATCACCGAGGTATCTCAACTAAGGGATCAAATACAGATTGTTGCTGAGACTATATCTGATAGAGAGTTGGTAATTATCTCTCTTTAAGGTCTTCCTCTAATCTAGGAACCATCCATTACTGTTATAAGAAAAAACAATAGACTCCCAACATTTTATGAGCTCGTTGGACAATGAACTCAAGAAGAAACCAGGATCATTTCCCGAGGAAGGATTCAAAAGCATGAAGAAGGAGAGCCCTCTTCATTTTCTACACAAAAATAATAAGAGGAAAGGTAAAGGGAGACCATCCAATTCAAGAAAGTTCTCTCTAAAATAAAAATACTCCATGAGAAGTTTTAGAAAAGACAGACCTCAATATGAGTGTTAATAACTTCCAAAATTATGGTCAATATGCTTGAGACTATCCAAGAAAGAGAGATGCTCCAAGATCCAACTAAAGCTACAAGAACAACAAGTATAATGATAGAAGAAGTAGCAGTGATAAAAGAAGAAGCGGTGATAGGAGAAGAGGTGTTGATGGAGGAAGGTGATATTATAGAAGAAAAAGGGATACGCCTGATGATTGAGAAAAAATATATTGGGCATGATGCACAAGTATACATGCTCCCCAACTTAAAACTACTTCAATTCTCTACATTGATATGCATACCTCTTCTACCTATATTGTGCTACCTTTAAATTCCTCTTGATAACTTTCATCTCCTACTCCATCTCATCCAACATATCTGGTCCAACAATATCTGTTCACTGAATCTATACACGTCGCTTATGTATCTGCATCGTATATGCGCAAATTCCATATACAGAAATTGCGCATATATGGAAATTGTGGATATACGGAAGATATGCGCATATCTTCCGTATATACACAATTTCTGTATATGTACAATTTCTGTGTATGGAATTTGCGCATATACGATGCAGATACATAAACGACGTGCATATACAAAAGATATGCACATATAATATAGTTAGGGATCTACAAAAGATATGTGCATATCTTTCGTATATGCACATATAGGAAAGTTAGGGATATATGAAAGATATGCGCAAATACGGAAATTATATATGCATATCTTCCGTATATCCTTAACTTTCCTATATGTGCATATACGGAAGATATGCGCATATCTTCTGTATATCACTAATTTTCCTATATATGCATATCTTCCGTATATGCATGTCGTTTATGTATCTGCATCGTATATGCGAAAATTCCATATACACAAATTGCACATATATGGAAATTGTGCATATATGGAAGATATGCGCATATCTTCCATACATGCACAATTTCCGTATATGCGCAATTTCTGTAATGGAATTTGCGCATATATGATGCAGATACATAAATGATGTGCATATACGAAAAATATGCACATATAGGAAAGTTAGGGATATACGGAAGATATGCGCATATCTTCCGTATATGCACATTTTTTGTATATGTCCATATCCTCCATATATGCACATATCTTCGTTCATATATCTGCATCGTATATGCGCAAATTCTATATACAGGAATTGCGCATATATACAAGAATTACGCATATACGGAATATGCGCAATTTCTATATATGTAATTTGAGCATATACGATGGAGATACATGAACGAAGATGTGTGCATATACGGAAGATATGCTCGTATACAGAAATTATGCATATACGGAAGATATGTGCATATCTTACGTATATCTCTAACTTTCCTATATGTGCATATCTTCTGAATATGCACGTCATTTACGTATCTGCATCATATATGTACAAATTCTATAGACAGAAATTGCGCATATACAGAAGATCTGCACATATTTTCCATATATACACATAGAAGATAAAGAAAGTTAGAGATATAGAGAAGATATAAGCATATATTTCATATATACATATACAGAAGATATGCACATATAAGAAATTTACTATTATACGGAGAATATGTGGATATCTTCCGTATATGCACAATTTCCGTATATGCGCATATTTTTCGTATATCCCTAACTTTCCTATATGTGCATATCTTTCGTATATGCACGTCATTTATGTATCTGCATCATATATGCGCAAACTTCATATATATAAATTTCACATATACGAAAATTGTGCAGATACAGAAGATATGCACATATCTTCCATATATACACAATTTTTGTATATGGAATTTGCGCATATACAATGCAAATACATAAATGACATACATATAAGGAAGATATGCACATATAAGAAAGTTAGGGATATACAGAAGATATGCACATATCTTCCGTATATGTACATATCTTCGTTCATGTATCTACATCGAATATGCGCAAAGTCCATAAACAGAAATTGTGCATATTCCGTATATGTGCAATTTCTATATATGGAATTTGCGCATATACGATGTAGATACATGAACGAAGATATGTGAATATACGGAAATTGTACATACACGGAAGATATGCGCATATTTTTTCGTATATCCCTAACTTTCCTATATGTGCATATCTTCCGTATATACACATCGTTTCTGTATCTGCATCGTATATGCGCGAATTCCATATACAAAAATTGTGTATATAAGGAAATTGTACAATTTCTGTATATGAAATTTGCACATATACGATGCACATACATAAATGACATGCATATACGGAAGATATGCGCATACATAGAAATTGTGGATATACGGAAGATATGCGCATATCTTTCGTATATGCGAAATTTCCGTATATGCGCATATCTTCTGTATATGCACCATTTCCGTATATGCGCATATCTTTTGTATATTCACAATTTTTGTATATGCGCATAGAAGATAAAGAAAGTTAGAGATATACGGAAGATATGTGCATATCTTTCGTATATGCATACACATAAGAGATGCACATATAAGAAATTTACCATATACGGAAAATATGTGGATATCTTCCATATATGAACAATTTCCGTATATGTGCATATCTTCCGTATATCCTTAACTTTTCTATTTGTGCATATCATCCGTATATGTACGTCGTTTATGTATCTGCATCGTATATGCCCAAATTCCATATACAGAAATTGCGCATATACGAAAATTGTGCATTATACTAGAAGATATGTGCATATCTTCAGTATATGCGCAATTTTCGTATATGCGCATTTCTGTATATGGAATTTGTGCATATACGATGCAAGATACATAAATGACGTACATATACGGAAGATATGCACATATAATAAAGTTAGGGATATACAGAAGATACGCGCATATATGGAAAATATGCGCATATCTTTTGTATATCTCTAACTTTCCTATATCTGCATCGTATATGCGCAAATTCCATATACAGAAATTGTGCATATGAGGAAATTGTGGATATATGGAAGATATTCAGAAATTGCGCATATACAAAAATTGTGCATATACGGAAGATATTCGCATATCTTCTATATATGCACAATCTCCGCATATATTCCGTATATGCGCAATTTGTGTATATGAAATTTGTGCATATACAATGCAAATACATAAATAACGTGCATATACAGAAGATATGCATATATAGGAAGGTTAGGGATATTTGAAAGATATACCCATAGCTTCCGTATATGCACAATTTCCATATATGCGTATATCTTCCGTATATACACATATCTTCGTTCATGTATCTGCATCATATATGCGCAAATTTCATATACAGAAATTGCGCATATTCTATATATATGCAATTTTTGTATATGAAATTTGTGCATATATGATGGAGATACATGAACGAAGATATGTGCATATACGGAAGATAATACGCAATTTCTGTATATGGAATTTGTGCATATATGATGCAGATACATGAAAGAAGATATGTGCATATACGAAAATTGCGTATATACGGAAGATATGCGTATATATTTCCTATATCCCTAACTTTCTTATATGTGCATATCTTCCGTATATGCACGTTGTTTACATATCTGCATCGTATATGCGCAAATTCTATATACAGAAATTGCGCATATACGGAAGTAAGCACATATCTTCTGTAGATGCACAATATATGCATATCCGCAATTTCTGTATATGAAATTTGTGCATATATGATGCAGATACAGATAAACGACGTGCATATACGGAAGGTATGCGCATATCTTCCATATATGCACAATTTCTTTATATATGAAGACCTTACGTATATCTACGTCGTTTATGTATCTGCATCGTATATGCACAAATTTCATATACAGAAATTGCGCATATACAGATATTGTGCATATACAGAAGATATACACATATATTCCATCTATGCACAATTTCCCTATATGCGCAATTTCTGTATATAGAATTTGCGCATATACGATGCAGATATATAAACGACGTGCATATACGAAATATATGCACATATAGGAAAGTTAGGGATATAAGAAAGGTATGCGCATATCTTCTGTATATGCGCAATTTTTGTATATGCACATATCTTCGTTCATGTATCTGCGTCATATATGCGCAAATTCCATATACAGAAATTGCGTATTATCTTCCGTATATGCACATATCTTCATTCATGTATTTGTATCGTATATGCACAAATTCCATATACAAAAATTTCCCATATATAGAATATGCGCAATTTCTGTATATGGAATTGCCGCATATTACGATGCAGATACATGAACGAAGATATGTGTATATACGTAAGATATACGCATATACAGAAATTGTGCATATACGGAAGCTATGCGCATATCTTTCGTATATCCCTAACTTTCCTATATGTGCATATCTTCCGTATATGCACGTCGTTTATGTATCTGCATTGTATATGCACAATTTTCATATACAGAAATTATGCATATATGGAAAATATGCGTAAATTGTGCATATATGGAAAATATGTGAATATCTTTCGTATATGCACAATTTCTGAATATCTTCCATATATACACAATTTCCGCATATGCACAATTTCTGTATATGGAATTTGTGCATATACGATGCAGATACATAAACGACATGCATATATGGAAGATATGCACATATAGGAAAGTTAGGGATATACAAAAGATATATGCATATCTTACGTATATGTGCATATTTTTCGCGTATATCCCTAACTTTATTATATGTGCATATCTTCCATATATGCACGTCGTTTATGTATCTGCATCGTTTATGGTCAAATTCCATATACAAAAATTGCACATATATGGAAGATATGCGCATATCCTCTGTATATGCACAATTTTCGTATATGCGTAATTTGTGTATATGGAATTTGCGCATATACGATGCAGATATATAAACAACATGCATATACGGAAGATATACACATATAATAAAGTTAGGGATATACGGAAGATATGCGTATATCTTCCATATATGCACAATTTCTATATATGCGCATATCTTCCGTATATGCACATATCTTCGTTTATGTATGTATATTGTATATGCGCAAATTTCATATATAGAATGCGCAATTTCTATATATGGAATTTGCGCATATACGATTTAGATACACAAACGAAGATATGTGCATATATGGAAGATATGCGCATATACAAAAATTGTGCATATACGGAAGATATGTGCATATCTTCCGTATATCTCTAACTTTCTTATATGTGCATACCTTTCGTATATGCATGACGTTTATGTATCTGGATCGTATATGCACAAATTCTATATACAAAAATTTCGCATATATGGAAATTGTCCATATATACAATATATACGCATATTTTCCATATATGCACATTTTCCGTATATGCGCAATTTCTGTATGTGGAATTTGCGCATATACGATGCATATACATAAACGACATGCGTATACGAAAGATATGTGTATATAATAAAGTTAGGGATATACGGAAGATATGCACATATCTTTTATATATGCACACTTTCCGTATATGCATACACAAAAGATATGCAATATAAAAAATTTACGCATATACGAAAGGAATGCAAATATACAGAAGTTGCGCATATAGGAAAGATATTCGTAGATACACAAATTGTGCATATACGAAGATATCCACATATATTCCGTATATTCGTATTTTTCTTTTATGTGCATATCTTCCGTATATGCATATATGGAAAATATGCACATATTTTCCATATATCTCTAACTTTCTTTATCTTATATGCACATATACGGAAATTGTGCATATATGGAAGATATGCGCATATACGAAAATTGTGCATATACGGAAGATTTGCACATATCTTTCGTATAACCTTAATTTTCTTATATCTGCATATCTTCCATATATGCACGTCGTTTATGTACCTGCATCATATATGCGCAAATTCCATATACATAAATTGCGTATATACGGAAATTGTGTATATACGGAAGATATGCACATATCTTCCGTATGTGCACAATTTCTGTATATGCATAATTTCTGTATATAGAAATTGTGCATATATGATGTAGATACATAAACGACGTACATATATGGAAGATATGCACATATAAGAAAGTTAGGGATATACGGAAGATATGCGCATATCTTCTTCATATGCGCAATTTCTATATATTGAATTTGTACATATCTTCGTTCATGTATCTACAACGTATATGCCAAATTCTATATACAGAAATTTCGCGTATACAGAAATTGTGCATATACGAAAGATATGCGTATATCTTATGTATATGCACAATTTCCATATATGCGCAATTTCTATATATGGAATTTGCGCATATACGATGTAGATACATGAACGAAGATATGTGCATATACGGAAGATATGCACATATACGGAAATTGCGCATATACGGAAGACATGAGTATATCTTCCGTGTATCCCTAACTTTTCTATATGTGCATATACTCTGAATATGCGCATCGTATATGTATCTGCATCGTATATATGCAAATTCCATATACACAAATTGCGTATATACGTAAATTGTGCATATACAGAAGATATACGCATATTCAGAAGATATACGGATATATTTCATATATGCACAATTTCTTTATATGCGCAATTTTTGTATATAGAATTTGTACATATACGATGCAGATACATAAACGATGTGCATGCATAAAAGATATGCACATATAATAAAGTTAGGGACATATGGAGGATATGCGCATATCTTCCGTATATGCACAATTTCTGTATATGCGCATATTTTCCATATATGCAGACACTTAAGATATGCACATATAAGAAAGTTTCGCATATACGGAAGAAATGAAAATATACGGAAGATATCCACATATATTCTGTATATGCGTAAATTTCTTATATGTGCATCTCTTCCGTGTATGCATATACAGAAGATATGCGTATATCTTCCGTATATGCACAATTTCCGTACATGCGCATATCTTCATTTTATACACATCTTCTTTCATGTATCTGCATCGTATATGCGCAAATTCCATATACAGAAATTGCGCATATATACAAGAATTGTGCATACACAGAATATGCGCAATTTCTGTATATGGAATTTGAGCATATACGATGCGGATATATGAACGAAGATATGTGCATATACAGAAATTGTGAATATAAAGAAAATATGCTCATATCTTACATATATCCCTAACTTTCCTATATATGCATATCTTTCGAATATGCACGTCGTTTACGTATCTGCGTCGTATATCCGCAAATTCCATAGACATAAATTGCGCATATACAGAAATTGTACATATACGGAAGATATGCATATATCTTCCATATATGCACAATTTTCATATATGCGCAATTTCTGTATATGGAATTTGCGCATATATGATGCAGATACATAAATGACGTGCATATATAGAAGATATGTGCATATACGAAAGAGATGCAAATATCTTTCGTATTGGACAATTTCTGGTGCATATCTTCCGTATATGTGCAATTTCCGTATATGCAAATAGAAGATAAAGAAATTTAGAGATATACAGAAGATATGCACATATAAGAAATTTACGATTATACGGAAAATATGTAGATATCTTCCGTATATGTACAATTTCCTTATATGCGCATATTTTCCGTATATCCCTAACTTTCCTATATGTGCATATCTTCTATATATGCACGTCGTTTATGTATATGCAACGTATATGCACAAATTATATATAAAGAAATTTTACATATATAGAAATTGTGCATATACAGAAGATATGCACATATTTTTTGTATATGCATAATTTTTATCTATGGAATTTCCCCATATACGATGCAGATACACAAACGACATACATATATGACAGATATACACATATACGAAATTTAGAGATATACGAAAGATATGCGCATATCTTCTGTATATGTACAATTTTTGTATATGTGCATATCTTTCGTATATGTACATATTTCTATTCAGGTATCTACATCGTATATGCACCAATTTCATAAACATAAATTGCACATATTTCATAGATGGGCAATTTCTGTATATGGAATTTGCCCATATACGATGTAGATACATGAATGAAGATATGTGCATATACGGAAGATATGCGCATATCTTCCGTATATCCCCAACTTTCTTATATGTGCATATCTTCTGTATATACACATCGTTTATGTATCGACATCATATATGCACAAATTTCATATACATAAATTTCGCATATACGAAAATTGTGCAATTTCTGTATATGAAATTTGCACATATACGATGCAGATACATAAGCGACATGTATATAAGGAAATTGTGCATATACGGAAGATATGCGCATATCTTCCGTATATGCAAAATTTTCGTATATGAGCATTTCTTCTATATATGTACAATTTCTGTATATGCGCATAGAAGATAAAGAAAATTAGAAATATACGGAAGATATGAGCATATGTTTCGTATATGCATACACAGAAGAGATGCACATATGATAAATTTACGCATATACGGAAGGATATGTTGATATCTTTCATATATGCACGATTTCCGTATATCTGCATATCTTATGTATATTCCTAACTTTCCTATATGTTCATATCTTCCATATATGCACGTCGTTTATGTATCTGCATCATATTATGCGCAAATCCATATACAGAATTTGCGGCTATACGAAATGCGCATATCTTCTGCATATGCACAATTTCCATATTTGCAAAATTTCTGTATATGAAATTTGCGCATATATGATGCAGATACATAAACGGCGTGCATATATGGAAGATATGAAACATATAGAAAGTTAGGGATATCACAAAGATATCACATATACGGAAATTGTCCATATCATGAAGTATCAACGTATCTCCGTATATGCGTAAATTTCTCATATGTGCATCTCTTCTGTGTATGCATATACGAAACATATGCTCATATCTTCCGTATATCTCTAATTTTATTTATCTTCTATGCACATATACAGAAATTGTACATATACGGAATACAGATACATAAACGACATGCATATACGGAATATATACGCATATACGAAAGATATGCGCACATTTTTTTTATATCCTGAACTTTCCTATATGTGCATATCTTCCGTATATGCATATCGTTTATGTATATGCATCGTATATGTGTAAATTTCATATACAGAAATTGCGCATATGCTGAAATTGTGCATATATGCAAGATATTCAGAAATTGCACATATACGGAAATTGTGCATATACGAAAGATATTCGTATATCTTCCATATATGCACAATTTCCACATATCTTCCGTATATGCACAATTTTCGTATATAGAATTTGTGCATACACGATGCAGATACATAAACGACGTGCATATGCACATATAAAAAAGTTAGGGATATACGAAAGATATGCGCATAGCTTCCCTATGTGCACAATTTCCGTATATGCGTATATCTTCCGTATATACATATATCTTCGTTCATGTATCTACATCGTATATGCGTAAATTTCATATACAAAAATTGCGCATGTTCTACATATGCACAATTTTTGTATCTGGAATTTGCGCATATACGATGCAGATACATGAACGAAGATATGTGGATATATGGAAGATAATGTGCAATTTTTGTATATGCAATTTGCGCATATATGATGCAGATACATCAATGAAGATATGTGCATATACGGAAATTGCGCATACGCGGAAGATATGCGCATATCTTCCCTATATCCATAACTTTCATATATATGTATATCTTCCATATATGCATGTCGTTTAGGTTTCTGCATCGTATATGCGCAAATTCTATATACAGAAATTGCGCATATATGGAAATTATGCATGTACGGAAGATACGCGCATATTTTCCGTATATGCATAATATTTGTATATGCGCAATTTTTGTATATGAAATTTGCGCATATACAATGCGGATACATAAACGACGTGCATATACGGAAATTGTGCATATACGGAAGATATGCGCATATCTTCCGTATATGCACAATTTCTGTATATACGCATACCTTCCGTATATTCACGTCTTTTATGTATCTGCACCATATCTGCGCAATTATATACTAAATTGCGATATACAGATATTGTGGCATATACGGGAAACAATGCGCATATCTCGGCATATGCACAATTCGTATATGCAATTTTCTGATTAAATGTGCGCAATACGATGCGATACATAAAACAACATAACCATTATATGGAAGATAAAGCACATCATATTGAAAGTTTAGGGAATATAGGGTAAGATATCGCATAATCTTCCGGTATATGCACCCAATTATGTCATATACGCATACCTTCCGTATTATTCACGCGTTAGTATCTGCATCGTATATGCACAAATTTCATATACATAAAATGCGCATATACAGATATTGTGCATATACGAAAAATATGCGCATATCTTCGGTATATGCACAATTTCCGTATATGGGCAATTTTTGTATATAGAATTTGCGTATATACGATGCAGATACATAAACGACGTACATATACGGAAAATATGCACATATAGGAAAGTTAGGGATATAGGGAAGATTTGCGCATATCTTCCGTATATACGCAATTTCCGTATATGCACAATTTCCGTATATGCGCAATTTCTGAATATCTTCCATATATGCACAATTTCCACATATGCGCAATTTCTGTATATGGAATATGCGCATATATGATGCAGATACATAAACAACATACATATACAGAAAATATGCACATATAGAAAAGTTAGTGATAAACAAAAGATATGTGCATATCTTCCGTGTATGCACATATCTTTCCTATATCCCAAACTTTATTATATGTGTATATCTTCCGTATATGCACGTTGTTTATGTATCTACATCGTATATGCGCAAATTCGATATATAGAAATTGCGCATATACGAAATTGTACATATACGGAAAATATGCACATATCTTCTGTGTATGCACAATTTCCGTATATGCGCAATTTGTGTATATGAAATTTACGCATATATGATGTAGATACATAAATGACGTGCATATACGGAAGATATTCACATATAAAAAGGTTAGGGATATACAGAAGATATATGCATATCTTCTGTATATGTACAATTTCTATATATGCGCATATCTTCCGTATATGCAAATATCTTCGTTTATGTATCTACATCATATATACGCAAATTCCATATACAGAATGCGGAATTTCTGTATATGGAATTTGCGCATATACAATTTAGATATATGAACGAAGATATGTGCATATACGGAAGATATGCGCATATACGAAAATTGTGCATATACGGAAGATATGTGGATATCTTTCGTATATCCCTAACTTTCTTATATGTGCATATCTTTCGTATATACACGTCGTTTATGTATCTCCATCGTATATGCGCAAATTTCATATACAAAAATTGGGCATACACAGAAATTGTGTATATACGGAAGATATGCGTATATCTTCTGTATATGCACAATTTCCATATATGCGCAATTTCTGTATATGCAATTTGTGCATATATGATGCAGATACATGAACGACGTGCATATACAGAAGATATGCACATATAATAAAGTTAGGGATATATGGAAAATATGTGCATATCTTCTGTATATGCACAATTTCCGTATATGCATACACAGAAGATATGCAATATAAGAAATTTACACATATACGGAAGGAATGCAAATATAGAGAAGTTGTGCATATACAGAAGATATGCGCAGATACACAAATTGTGTATATATGAAAGATATCCACATATCTTCCATATATTCGGAAATTTCTTATATGTGCATATCTTCCGTGTATGCATATAGAGAATATATGCACATATCTTCCATATATCTCTAACTTTCTTTATCTTCTATGCGCATATACGGAAATTGTGCATATAAGAAAGATATGCGCATATACGGAAATTGTGCATATATAGAATATATGCGCATATTTTTCGTATGTCTCTAACTTTCTTATATGTACATATCTTCCGTATATGCACGTCGTTTATGTATTTGCGTCATATATGCCCAAATTCCATATACAGGACATATGAGCATATCTTCCGTATGTGCACAATTTCCGTATATGCATAATTTTTGTATATGGAATTTGTGCATATATGATGCAGATACATAAACAATGTGCATATACGGAAGATATGCACATATAAGAAAGTTAGGGATATACAAAAGATATGCGCATATCTTGCGTATATGCACAATTTACATATATGCACAATTTCTGTATATGAAATTTGTATATATCTTCATTCATGTATCTACATCGTATATACGTAAATTCCATATACAAAAATTTCGCATATATGGAAATTGTGCATATACGGAAGATATGTGTATATCTTACTTATATGCACAATTTCCATATATGCGCAATTTCTATATATGGAATTTGTGCATATATGATGTAGATACATGAACGAAGATATGTGCATATACGGAAAATATGCGCATATACGGAAATTCCGCATATACGAAAGATATGCGCGTATCTTCCGTATATCTCTAACTTTTCTATATGTGCATATATTTTGTATATGCACATCGTATATGTATCTACATCATATATGTGCAAATTCCATATACAGAAATTGCGTATATACACAAATTGTGCATATAGAGAAGATATATGCATATTTTTCGTATATGCACAATTTTCGTATATGCGCAATTTTTGTATATAGAATTTGTACACATACGATACAAATATATAAACGATGTGCATATACGAAAGATATGCACATATAATAAAGTTAGGGATATACGGAAGATATGCGCATATCTTCCGTATATGCACAATTTTTGTATATGCGCATATTTTCTGTATATGCATACACGTAAGATATGAACATATAAGAAATTTGTGCATATACAGAAGAAATACAAATATACGGAATTTGCCCATATATGGAAGATATGCGCATATATGGAAATTGTGCATATACAGAAGATATCCACATATCTTTTGTATATGCGTAAATTTCTTATATGTGCATATCTTCCGTGTATGTATATACGGAAGATATGCGCATATCTTCCGTATATTTGTAACTTTATTTATCTTTTATGCGCATATACGGAAATTGTGCATATAAGAAAGATATGCACATATACGGAAATTGTGCATATACAAAAGATATACGCATATCCCTAACTTTTTTATATGTGCATATCTTTCATATATGTACGTCGTTTATGTATCTGCATCGTATATGCGCAAATTCCATATACATAAATTGCACATATACGGAAATGGTGCATATATGGAAGATATGCGTATATCTTCCGTATATGTACAATTTCTATATATGCGCAATTTATGTATATGGAATTTGTGCATATACGATGCAGATACATAAACGACGTGCATATACGGAAGATATGCGTATATTAAAAAGTTTGGGATATATGGAAAATATGCGCATATCTTCCGTATATGCACAATTTCCGTATATGCGTTTATCTTCCGTATATGTACAATTTTCATATATGCACAATTTATGTATATGAAATTTGTACATATCTTCGTTCATGTATCTACATCGTATATACACAAATTCCATCTACGGAAATTTAGCATATACGAAAATTGTGCATATACGGAAAATATGCGCATATCATCCGTATATCCTTAACTTTCCTATATGTACATATCTTCCATATATGCACATCGTTTATGTATCTACATCGTATACGCGAAAATTCTATATACAGAAATTGTGCATATACGGAAATTGTGCATACACGGAAGATATGTGCATATCATCCGTATATCCCTAATTTTCTTATATGTGCATATCTTCCGTATATGCACATCGTTTATGTATCTGCATCATATATGCACAAATTTCATATACAGGAATTGAGCATATATGGAAATTGTGCATATACAGAATATATGCACATATCTTCCGTATATGCACAATTTTTGTATATGCGCAATTCCGGTATATGGAATTTATGCATATATGATGCAAATACATGAACGAAGATATGTGCATATACAGAAATTGTGCATATACGGATGATATATGCATATCTTCCGTATATTCCTAACTTTCCTATATGTGCATATCTTCCGTATATGCACGTCGTTTATGTATTTACATCTTATATGCACAAATTTCATATACAGAAATTACGCATATACGGAAATTGTGCATATACGGAAGATATGTGCATATCTTCCGTATATGCACAATTTCCATATATGCGCAATTTCTGCGTATGGAATTTGAGCATATATGATACAGATATATAAACGACTTACATATACAGAAGGTATTCTCAGATATTTTCTATATATGCATATCTTTCGTATATGCGCAAATTTCATATACAAAAATTCTGCATATACAGAAATTGTGCATGTACGGAATATATGCGCATATTGTTCGTATATGTACAACTTCCGTATATTGTACATGTGCATCTACCATATATGCGCAACTTCCATATATTCATATATCTTCCGTATATGCATAACTTTTTTATATATATTCAAGTCTTTCGTAAATACGCATAACTTCTGTATATGTGTGCAACTTCTATATATGTGTATATCTTTAGTATATATGGAGTTTTTTTATATGTAAAACTTTTAATATATCGTAATGATATGTTCGTCCATGCATGCAACATCGAATAAGATATAAGTATTAAATTAACTTAACTTGTAAACTTGATAATTTGTAAATAATAAAAGCAAAATCCGTTACAACTACATTCATCAAAAGTAATGTAACATTGATAGAATATAACATCGCATCCACATAAGGATTTAAAACTCAATGAAGATGTTGTCATAAACACAAGTATAAATTTATGTATTTTTATTCAAAATAGGTCCAACTATACATGTTTCGTTTTTACAAAATAGAACTCCATTTCCAACATAGATAATGGAATCTCATGCCCATAAATGACATAATGGAAAAACAACATCTTGATAGATCTAAATTATGGGTCTATAAGTCACCCTCGTCCCTCTTGTCACTCCCGGGTGTATTTCCAAATTGATATCTCTACAAAAGTTACAATAATCAATTAGTTGTAAAAATTGAAAGGCATATAATCAATTTCATTAATTCATGATGATATTTTGATCAAATACTCATTCTCACCATGAGGATTTGAGGTAATGGAGAAGACAACCCTTCCTGGGTAGATGGTGGAGCACTTGGTGATGGATATAGGCATGGTTCATGGGTGCTGGATAAAGGCATGGTGGATGTGAAATAGGGAAAAGGTAGTGGGTGTGGGTGACGATACACCCCCACCGGTTGTACGATAGTGGGAATCACTGTAGGCCAGGGGATTAACCTAGGGAGGAAATTGGAATGTTAAGGGTGGACAATCGAAAAAATGAGAATGGTGGATGACTGAAGGGTAGGGGTGAGCATTGGGAAGGTATTACAGAGCTGGTTACAGGCATGGAAGAATTTATGGAGGAAAAAGGTGGTGGGTCTGGGCGATGATACATCCTAATTGGTTTGATAATAGGGGGGAGCACCCTTGGGGAGGATATTGGGATGTTAATGGCTGAAGCAGTGTTCCCAATGCTAGATCTTTTTTCAATAGAATGTTCATCAACTAAACGAATTTGACAATTTGGAATGTTGTGAAATGTGGGTCCCTCAGCTGTAACAATAAAAATAGTTCATATAGTTATGCAAATGTGTTGAACATGATAATATATCACATTTAACATAAGAAAATGCATAGCATGAAATTTCCATACCAATATTGGGTATAATATAATCTTGCATTATCTCAGGCGCGTGGTCCACATTTCTTTGTTTTTGAGAAGATGACTCCAATTGTTCATCCATTCTTTTTTTCCTTGCATGAACTCGTCCAACCCTTTCAAATTGTAGTTCATATGTCCCTGATTTTGACTTGCGACCACATCGCCTCTTTTATTTACTGGACTCAACAAACTATGTTTCTCTTGGTAGTGATCTTGGATGGAGTTATAGTATTGAAAAACATTTTGTTGTATTCTTGACATGCTTTGTCTACCAAGTTGTTTAATGCATATGCCTGTTCCAAATTTGTAGGTATTATGGATCTCAATTTCTCATGAGTTGATGAGTTAACACGTTTCATCTCATCATCTTCAGAGAATGCACTATCTTGTCGTACATTGGTCGATTCAACATTGTATGAGAAATTCTATAAATTATCAATGCTTGTTTCATTATGATAATTCATATTTGGAGGAGAATCAAAGCATGGTGAAAGCTCTGTTTGGATTTCTGGGCCCAATATAAGTGTTTCATTCAAATCAAATAAAATTTTAAGCCTTTCTGTAGTGGGATACATTTTCACCCAAAATAGTGTTACTCACTAACATCTCAACTTTCAATACATGTTTACAGATATTTCCATTTAGGGCCCAATTGTAATTGCAGAAGTGTAGAATAGAACCCTTATATATGACATTGTACCAAATGTAACGAGTATCCTTATTTTGGCTACGAACCCAATAATCATTACTCTTTTCATTAGGCACACAATCTTCATTTGGGATTTTCTTAGCTCTACACTTGGATGAATTCAATTGTTCCTGTATTTTTCTGGGTCGTACAAAACCAGCTTCTTTTAAATGGTGCATATGATTGTAATATAATACAACCTTTGTCAACAAAACATATATTAACCAATCAACCCTTCTATGGCATGCATTGTTCTTCTCACATAGGTACCTTTCCTTGATATACCGATGGTAAGATTCAATGACATTGTTCGTATCTTGATTTGAATGTGGAAAATTTATGTATGCTTTTGCTCACATATCTGTAGAAAGAAATTTATTACTTATATATTAATAAGTATACATATGACATGAAAAATAGAGTCATTAAAACCACCAATAAAAAGCTTACATATTTTGTTGTTGGCTAACCAAGTATTTCTAAAATATTCCAAAAACATTTTTTCTTCACTGAATTCTTCAAGTAAGCTTTCAACCTTCTTTTTCACACATTCATCATCTTTACACGTGTGCATGATTTCTCCTAAACCACGAAAAATGCATATCTGGTTTTCCCTTCCTTGGACCTTGTTTCCAACATTCTTCAACCATGCACGACGAACATGCCACACACATAATAATACTTTGCACTTGATTGAAGACCTGCAATAACATAATTTTTAGAGAGATTATACATTAACAATATTTTTTATGCCTCTTATAAAAATAATAAACACATCACCTCAACGCTTCAATTTCGGCAGTAGCATCATTTGTGATGAAGGCAAGAACATGCCAATCTGGTCGCTCTTTGTTTCCAATTGTAAATAAGGCCAACATCCATTTAGAAAGATCGGCTATAATATTGCATGATGATATCACCCAAGCTACTAGAACCCCATTGTGATGTTCGTCGAAAACCATTGAGGTGTAAAGTTGAAACTGCATTACAAAAAATGTGCATAATTATATTTATATAAGATACATGCATTAATATGAGGTTAAATAAATGAATCAGATTTAGGATAAATATGTACTCATGCCGTACTTATTTGTACTAAAGGTTGAATCCATTGAGATAATATTATTGTGAGAGTATTTCAGCATCATTGAACACATCCACTTTGTTTGTATGCC
>APFE031259798.1:416-105466 GCA_000404065.3 Pinus taeda | reverse complement strand
GGGATAGCTAGTTCACTCATATTAATTTTGAAGCAGAAAATATTCAAATAAAAGAATTATATTTTTTGAGGCCTAGTTTAAAGAGATATTTTTTTAGTATGACCCATGATGAAATTGTAATGTTCTATCTTTTAAATTATATATGTAAATATGATATAGATTTAATACATTAATTTTTTTATGATATATTCCATTAAATAAATTCAATAATTTTAAAATTATAATTATCTCAAATTCACACACTAAATTAAAAAACCTTAAAAAACAAAAAATATGATTAAAAA
Source organism: Pinus taeda (assembly GCA_000404065.3). Taxonomy (NCBI): domain Eukaryota; kingdom Viridiplantae; phylum Streptophyta; class Pinopsida; order Pinales; family Pinaceae; genus Pinus; species Pinus taeda. Next base: position 105,182 of record APFE031259798.1, on the reverse strand, counting down.
AAAAAAAAAATTAATGCATCAAAAAAATTATGATGCATTCCATTAAATAAACTTAACAACTTAAAATTATAATTATCTCAGTTTCACACACTGAATTAAAAAATCTTAAAAAAAAAATAATAGCATTAAACTACATTTCATGTTAAAATTTATAATGAATTATATAAATTTCATTAAACTCATCATAGAATTTAGGTAAAGAATTAAAAAATTAAAAAAAGAACAACTCGTAAAATTTAATAATTTTAATAATTACCTTTTTAATTTTGGACAATCTCTTACAGTATTTAACGAAGGAGGAATTGCACACTATGAATCCTTAGTATCCTATCCATGTTGGAGAGGGAAAAAAGAAAAATTGTTCAAATTTCTAGCACAGTTCTATTGATTGCTCCTACTGATGGGGATGAACAAAAATGAGTGTAATCCCATATCCAATACAATTCTATGTATAGTATTCAAAACTGTCAATGTAAGAAGTGTATGTATGAATTTGGGGTTATACTTTGAAAAACTAAAGGCACTGTTCTTTTTCTTTTAAACTTCACTTGATTTGTCTGTAGATCTTCCAGTGTACCATCCACCATAGTTGTAGACCTTTAGTGCCAATAGTAACCCAAAAATGTCTTTGCACCATCCACACTAGGGAAATAAGGTGGTTCAAAATATATCTGACGCAGGGCATCACAAGCACCTAGATATGATGGACCCTTCATTTCAATGCTACCCATGGCTGTTACTACCAGCTGCTGATATGAGAAGAAAAACCTTTTCACTACGGCTTTTATTGCCTAGAAGGCCAACAAAACATGTATTGTTGCAACATGATAAGCACCTAAAGTGCTATGTGAGTGAAGTCCATGTGAATGAAACAAATGCATAAGTTCCTCCTGGAGCCTTGGTCCACCCTTTGGATCAGCCTCAACAACCATGACTTTGGGCACCAGATGCCTTAGTTCCTTGCATGCATTTTTAAGGTCTCTAAGGGGGGCAGACCAAAGGCAATATGTGCCTGCAAGTGTACTAGTGTAGTTAATTGCCAACTGGTGTCTAAGGCAAAGGAAATCATTTGGGACCATCACTAGAAGCAAATTCACAATTTTTGTGAGCATCTTCCACATCCTTTCAACCATCCAACAGTCTGTGGATGCTCCTACAAAATCCCCAGAGTCTATTCTTTGATATATTCTATGCAACAATTCTTGGCCTACAAATACCCAGGCCTCAAAGATCTAGAGGACATTGCATGGTTTGGCATCTTCTGGATTATGGAACTGTTTATGTTGTTTTAAAGAGTGCAAATATCTTGCCTTGCAGATTCTGTCATATTCAAGAATAGGCTTACCTGACATATTTGGTTCCCCCAGACCTAAAGTGAAGGGAGTCCTCTGCATATGGCCTTCAATGGCAAGCCGTATTCTAGAAACCATATCTTTAGCGCTTTTCCATGTACCCAAACGAGGAAGTAAGCTCTCTTCACTTGTTGTGCTAACCAAAGGTAAAGCACCAGGTCTCTGCCATACCTCATGGAAAACTTTCGTAGCAAGAAAACCACTACTTACTGACAACTGAAGAGTGGGAACCTACTTGTCATTTTCACAAATCATTGAAATCAACTCAATCTGGGAACTAATTAAGGATTAAAGCCTTCTCTTCCATTCCTCTTTGTCAATGTAAGTCCTTGTGTCACGGAGGATAGATGAAACAAACCGAAAAGTAATCTCCAATGACTGTAAGGCAGCCTTTACCAACCCCTCTCTAGACCAATCAGACCATTCCTTGAATTTCCACATGGCAATGAGCTCGGGGAGATGCATATACTGCTCGTAACCCGCACTCTCCATGGGGGAGGGCTCTATGGACTCTTCAACAAAGGAAAAATAGGATGCCATTTATTTACAGGACATATTTTTTCCCTGCAAACAAAACCAGGAGAGTAAAGACACTAATGCTCTCCATATACCATAATCTAAAAAGGACAACATAATAATAGAATAAACACTAAAATCCATTTTAAACACTAAATTTTTTAAAACTGGAATAGAATAAAATGTTCTTAAATCTTTCTATTATTTAAAAGGTTATATATAATATGTTACTAGCCAGAAAATATATCTATTTGTTGCGGCTCAAATTTTTCTGTAGATGATAAAAACTCAACACATATTCAATATATTGAATAGAAAAAGACATAAATTTCATGCAACTCAAATCCACTGCAGACTGATTTTTATTTTTTATTTTTACTATAAAATAAGCTTGTATATTTTGTATATTATTAAGTATATAAAATAAACTTGTAAAATAAGCTTCTTATTATTTTTACTATTGATTTTTTTTTGTCATAAGCTTGTGAGGATGCAAGACGATGTTATGGCTGAGAATTGTTGGCAAAATGCTTGAGAAAATTTCTCCACGAGAAAAATAGGAGTATGTCTAGTGACTAATCTGGGTGTGCTTTGTATGAGAAACAAGAGTGTTGATATTGATGTCAGTTGGAACGATCTTCTCAAGATGATTTTTGTGCCCTAAGATTTCTTCTTGGTGGCCCAAGCAGATAAGTGTAAAGAAATTGTTGTTGTAGAAAATCACATTATGTTTATTTTCAAATAAATGATATATTTAATTACTTGTCTAAAGTAAAATTGATTTGTTCTAGTTCAAAACAATGTGTTTCTTCTAATATTTGAAGTTTTCTTCCTTTCATTGTAGTTTAACACAAAATATTTCTATAAGATTGGAATTGGAAACACAACACGAGAGTTTTCATTCTCAACTCCTCCAAGACCTGGTCCTGACATGGCATACACTTTTGGAATTATTGATATGGGCACTAAATTTATCAGCTAGTGCTGTCATGAGTTATTTGTGTTGCCAGTTATATTGGTCTAGTTAACTTTTTCTACAAAGTATATTGTTCTCTTTAAATTGATACTTCCTTTATTTCTAAAATTGAAGTCCATTATATATGGTGCAGTCATATTATATATAAGACCTGAGTGATTACAAGAAATAGCTTATACTTTCCTAATCCTAATAGATTTAAACAACAGAGTTTGTCTAGTAACTAACCATCAAGGCGTTCATACTAGTGTTGGGAATAAGCCTTTCTGTATACCTCACAATTGAGCATGTAAACGATCATCACATTTCGGGACTGTAGCATCTTGCAGAAATGCCAAAATAAACTTACACGACATCTGTAATCAGTCTGCAAATTTGCAAAGATCAAAATATCTTCTCGATTATCAGTTTGACCACTTTCATCTCCTTTCAGTGAGATATGTTCTATTTTCCAAGAAGTGAGGTATGTATATAAAGTTACTCCCAGATAAATTTCCTTAAGGTTGGCTCTGCATCACACACCATGATAACCCGCACCCTGTACTACATGTCACCCTAGTTAACAGATGCGTTCAAAATATGTCACGATAGTTTCTATGCTTCTGCTTCCAAAGAGTAAAGTTTCCCATGTGTCATCCATAGAATAACCACTTGAACACTCTTATCACATGCCTCCAAATTGTTCTGGCATCTCCCAATTCCAGAATACATCTTTCAACACCTTCCTACATCAAACTTGATACCAAAATGTCTCCAAACTCCTATCCCTGTGTTTGAAAGCTGATTCAAATAACAAGAATTAAAATCCTTTTGCTAGGGTTCAAAGGTGCAGTTGCAACTCTTGGTATGGGTTTGAGTACTATTCAACTTTAAATCGGGTTTGCTGGGAGTTGCCTGAGTAGAATTATGTTTACCAAAATGATACAAGTTTACCTCAAGATTTGGAATTTGCCTCCTGCAAACTGAAGACTGCCACTTGCGGCCCAGAATATGCCTTATGGAAAGTTGAACGTCGAAGACAAGTCCTTTGATGTATATGAAAAGTACGGAGAGTGGAAAACAACAACAGTAGAACCCAGCCCTTAGTTGGGTACCATCAAAAACCAGAAGCCAGGGATCTAAAACTTCACCTTAAATTCATGGAAACTCCATTGCAAATCAAGGCACTATTGGCAACCTATTGGTTTCGTCTTCTTTCCCAAAAGAAACATGTCTTATCTTTTACTTTTGTTTCATTAGCATGAATATAAATTCTGAAAATTGATCATGTTCATATCCTTCACTCAAAAGATGGGCATCATGTTTTGACTTATGTATGTTATAACTTATCACATTACTTATTTGCAATGGTTTCATAAGCAGATATTTAGAGGCTTTTGGCCATTTTTGTTCAAAAAATTAAAGATCACTCTACATCATTCAGAGTATAAGCCTATCAACATTCCCAAAGGATTACCAAATCTGCACTCCTTTCTCACGTCACTAAATGAAGCACTAACTGCTATGAAATTTCTGGAAAGTTTATAATTTCATGTTTAATTATTCTGCCCAGGTTATACTCTTTTGTGTTTTATCCCATATAGAACCAGATGGCGAGAGCTATTTCCACCAAAAAAACAGGCAGATTAACCGAGAAAAACATGTTTCAAAGTAGACGGGGAGGCAACGCTACATGCAATGTGGGGATCACCCTCTGTAACTTCTGTTTGCCGGAGCTCCTTGGGAATTTGTTCAATGGTTAAATTGCTAGTGATGTGGGGGCGAGCTCCGGGATTTTGGATTTGAGCTGAATATGAGGGTGGTTGGTAATGCATTTAAATTCCATTAAATGCAATTAATACCCCTAGGTCGTCACTACAGTGGAGGCGAGCAGCTAGACGGGCAAAAACACAACAAACGGCGAGTCGCCAGTGCTTGGTGAGATGTAATCACCGGAGCTTGGAGAGATGTAACATGTAACATGCAATGGATGCATGGTCGGGTCGCAAGATGTAACATGCGATGACGTAAGGAGGAGGGGATCTGGGCTGTAAGGACACGCATTTATGTTTCTATAGAGGTGGAAATAGCACTCGCTTAAGGAGCCCGTCGATTTGTACGTCGTGTTTTACTTAGCGTTTTATTTGCAGTGATGGTTACTTTTTCACAAGTTTGTCATAATAAGATAGCAAGAGATGAGTATTGGAATGGTGGAATAGCTTTGCCAGATGCGAAAAAAATCAAAAGTGGTCGGTTGGCGCATGATAGTTATCTCATGGCCTTGCTAGAGAAGATCGATAATATGGATGCTAATTCTAAAGAAACTCATGCTGTGATTCAGCTCCAGGACGAGAGGTTAAACGGGGTTATGGAATTTGCTGAAGATGAACGCGGATTGATCGGTCGAGTCATTGTGATTGATGAGAAGGGCGGTGTTGAGTTGGGTTCAATGAAATCAAGTGAATTAACTGACAGTTATTCTGAAGCGATCTTGGTTTCTGACACACTAGCAAATATGCATTCAGAAGGAAATTACGTGGATGTTATGGCGAAGATTGGTTTCTTTTTGTACAATCAAAACTTGGTTTAGCCGACTTTATTTATTTTATTGAGCATAGCCATAATTAGGTGTGTGAATGGTAAATATTGTTGTGGGTTTCCATTGTCTGCGGGCTGTGACTACTCTCTATGGGCCGGTTGGGTTTCCACTTGGTTGTACTAGAGGTCAGGGTTTATGCCCGATTAAAAACCTGACGCATTTGACTTCTTTACCACTCATCTCCAGCCTAGAAAGCAGATATTAGGCCTGAAAAATAATTCAGATTAAAGTTTATAAACTTGAGAGTCAAGTCAAAAGGTTAAAAGCAAAAAGAGATTAGCAAACAACATCCTGGGCAAAAGTCTATAATCAAAATAATGAGGTTATTGAGGGATTACAAGAAATAATAAAAGATTAGGAAACAAAGCTGCGATCCCTACAAAATTTATCGAACTCAGAGTCAATATGGAGAAAAATCTTATAAAAGCAAAAGAAAAAAATCTAAAATTTGATGTTATAGTAGATAGTTTTTGATGTTATAGCAAATAATTTTCCGCCTACATGCCAGTTTTTGCAGCAGCTTTTTAAGCAATTGCTCTATGCTCTGATGTTATACCAGATAGTAGGATTCAGTTCCACATCAACAATGGCCATTTCATTTGTCATATATATTGATATCTAACCCCGTGATGAGAGTAATTCGAAAAGCTTTTCATGTATTATAATTCTTCTTGTTACATCTTAGATTAAATGTCCCATAAGATCTAGTTTCTTATCAAGTAAGAAGATACAATACAAATTAGAAGCTATAAATCGAGTTACAATGATGTATAAGAGAGTCTTTCCATCATGTAGAAGCAGTGGAAAAGATAATAAAAATTTCTTAACAATGATGAAGTGACCAATGTAAGATGCCACATGTAGTGTTGTGACATGTTTCCATAATAATATGTGAACTCTATAATATCTGGATATGCTATAATAAGTAGCTCCTCCACCCCTGCAGTACAAAACAATGCATGTATCATGAACTAGAGTATAAAACCAAAAGAGTATGACGAGTTAGTGAAGATCTCCTAGACCAAGGTTGAGCTTTTCCAATTTAAAAGAAAAATAAAAAATTTAACATGAAAAATCATAAATTTAACATTTTTTTATGCTTCATCTCATCACTCCATGGAATATGTACATGTTTGCAGCGTTTTTTGAAGTTTTTTCAAGAGTTCTTGAAGACAATGCTATCAGTTGCTTCAAGGAAAAGAAAACATTGTAATTGATAATGCAAAATATAGGCAACACTTATCCTGATCCATTCCAATTTCTTGTTGATGCCATAATCCAAATCCATTCCTTTTGATGCTAAAAAGGCATTTATTTAGATGTGAGAAAGACCTAATGACTAATCTATCAAAGAGAATGAAAAATGGCATATGAACTGAAGCAACAATTCTAATACCTACACCATGTTCATCAATTTGTAGTAGAGTAATACGAAAGACTAGTTTCAAAGGAAAGCTACATGAAAGCACTAATCATGTGTCAAAAGAATCGAAACTACATTCTAGCATGAGATTCAATCTTTGGAAAACTAATAATTCAGATTATTTTCAGAGATCTTTGTGTCCTTGTGCTTCTAAATAAACTCATCTGCCAATTACCTTCGGCACCATACTTTTTGCGAACTAGGATGGAGATGGTGTGGAGTAGGGGTTTTTACTGCTCTTAACTCGAAAGCACGAAAATATGGCACCATAATTTCTGCTATCTAGGCTGGAGTCTCTGGCACCATACTTTCTGCGAACTAGGCTGGAGATGGCATGGAATAGGATTTTTTACCGTTCTTAACTTGAAAGCAGGAAAATCTTGCACCATATTTTCTGCAATCTAGGCTAGAGTCTTCGGCACCATACTTTCTATGAACTGGGCTGGAGATGGCCTGGAGTAGGCTTCTTTACCGCTCTTAACTCGAAAGCAGGAAATCCTCTTTACCACTCTTAACTCGAAAGTAAGAAAACCTGTAATAACATCACTAACTGCTCCTTTGAAATACCAAATTTATTCTCAATGCCCAAAGTTTTGAAGACACTAAAATCCATTTAGATGATAACTAAAAGGTAGACAGATGGTAGGGATATGGCATCTTGTCAGATGGTGGGGATATGGTATCGTCTAGCTAAAATGCCAGATGAACTAGCTACCCATACATATATAAGATGTGAGTGAGCCTATATGTTATAAGATGTGATCAAATGTTTGAAACATTTCTGAAGTAATGTTAAATCTAAATTCACATTAAATTAGAATTGAAATATAATTTCAAATTGGTTATCCTAAGTTTTAGGAAAATTTTACACTCAAGCTGGCAATAAGAGGTCTAAATGGAAACTTTGCATAAAAGTTTGTTTTGCAGAATATTTTTTTGTAAAACATTGTTTTAAAGATGAAATAGGTGAGTTGATAACGCTATTTAATGCTAAATCAATATTTATTGAACGCCATAGTCCCTGCCTTTATCCTAAGTTTTAGGAAATATATACACTGAAGCCCACAATGACAGGTCTAAATGGAAACTTTGCATAAATGTTTGTTTGGCAGAATACTCTTTGTAAAACATTGATTTAAATATGAAAAAGGTCAGTTAATAACGCTATTTAATGCTAAATCAATACTTATCGAATGCTATAGTCCCTGTTATGCCAAAGGCGGGGACTAATAAGCCAAACTATCATACCTTTCAAGGTTGTTCAATAACTAGAACATAATGTCATATTTTTATTTGAAATTTTGTCGGTTTGAGTTCAGACTTGAAAGATGTGCAGTGACGCAGGGAAAGACCAAGGCAAATCAAAAACAATATGTGAGGGAACTGCTAGAGCTACAATCTCATGGTGGGTATTTGGAGGGAGGTTTCATTGCCCGCAGTATAAGGACGAGAGCTTTGCAACATGTATCGAACCATTTCCTGAAAAATAATAGCACATAGCAGAAAGAATAATGTGTATTTCTAGACACATATCATGCACAAATACTATTTGAGCATTTTCTGAAAAATCATAGCAAACTACCAAAAAGAGACGCACATTATACTTGGGTATAGACACAAAAACATGGTACCAGTCACAATCTCATTGGCATCACGCCCTATTGAGCATTGTTTTCTTACGAAGTGCGGTTCACTTGCTTTTGCAATGTATATGTGGAGCTCATGTGCCGTTATTGCCTCGGTCTTGAAACGATATATATTTATGCCATTCAGGGTTGGAATTTGGAAACATGTTTTTCTATGTTCTTATCATCAGTTCACAACACCATTGGCATTTGTAAATACATTCTTCTATGAATTTGAAGGTTTTTTAATTGTTTTTCATTTTTTAGTAAAGATCATAGAAGTGAAATATGTATTTTTGTAAGCTATAGTGAAGAGTTAAAAACCTATACACTCTACAATCCAGTTACAAATAAGTTTGTTTTAAGGAGAGATGTTAAATATCTTGAAAAAATTCTTGGTCTTATCAAATTGATGAGGCTTTAAATCAGCCTGTTCATCCAACACAATTACCATAAAGTTTACATACAATATGTATTTGTGCCCTCGGTAACTCACTGGAAAGGTCTAACAGAGAATTATACATTTCAGACTAACCTAGGCTCTACCTAAGACTATAGTGTAAGTCGCTACCACATCAAATAAACATCACATATGGGATCAAACAGACACCAAAAGTTTAAGACCCAAAAAAATCCTTGAAAAACCACCAAGATGAAAACCTTGATGGAGAACCTTGCTGTGAGCCAATGGAGTAATTAAATCGCCACTAATATCTACCGGATCAATGTTTCTATAAACACAAATTGCACCACTCTTCTTTCCATCGTTCGCTATGATTTTTAGAAATTGCTGAAACAATATATATGCAGAATGTGTCTATAAACATGCCCCTTTCTTTCTGTCATCTGCTGTGGTTTTTCAGAAAATGGTTTATACATGTTGCCAAGTTCTCATGCTTATTCCACGAGCAATGAAATCTCCTTCCAAATACCCACCATTACTTCCTAATTCATGTGGTGTCATCGTACATAGTTTTTCATGGACCGTGGTGTTTCTTTGCATTGTTGCACGCCTTTTAAGTTTGAACTCAAACTGACGAAATTTCAAATTAAAATATTATATTCTATTCTATTTATGGAATTTCACAACCTTGAATGGTATAAGTGTTGGTTTTTTAAATTTTAAACTAGCTCATCCACATTTTAGATAGCCAACAAAAACTTATTTCGATGTATTGCCTAAGAGGTTCCGGGAATAAAATCCGAAGCAATATCAGAAACTTATAACTGGAAATATCATGTGTTGGGCAAAACACAGTCTTATATTCCATCTTATAGTAGAGATTGATTTGAGACGAGAGATTTCTTTTTTTGAGGAGGAAAAAAATAGGATATTGTTTTATCAGATAAACATATATATAATAATTAACATTTATATCAGCATTTCCGGAATGTATGAGAACAAAGTTCTCCCAATCCCAATATTAAGGGCATGTGGTGCAATCTAAATCACATGCCAAATGCCCAAAAATGAAGATCACAACCTCTTAAGAGACATGATATTTTCAAATTCTTGGAGCCACACGAAAAAAACCATATTATCAAATCATGCAGTCAAAAAGAGTGAGGACATATACACAAAATTTTACAAAAAGAGTGAGGACAGTTCTAGAGAATTAACCAGGAAATAGGAAGTCCCCCATATCAAAAATATTTTGTTCCCAAGTGATCTCCATGTACCATTTACTGATCAACCCCAGTAATTCATTTTTGGATATTCTATCTGCTTCCTTGTTCAGGTTCTTGTCAATATGCTAGATTGTGGAGCCGCCGTGGAGCTGCCAAAGTAGTTCAACCCACTCCAACCATCCCTGTAGCATGGGATTAATTATGGAGGCCTTGCCTAAGACCTGATCAATGATGATTTTCGAATCTCTATAAATATGTAAATAGGGATTATCAAGGAATTTGTTGAACCATAAGAGCCCCATAGGGCTAATGCTTTTTCCTTGGTGTTGGTGTCGCAACCACCATTCCAATAGAACCTGTAAGACAAATCAGCAGACATAGCAATCCAACAACCACATGCACAGGAATTCCTTTGCGCTGCCCCATCAAAAAACCCCATCGAATACATGAACTGTATATTAGTTTGCTTGTGTGGTTTATTATTAGTGCATGGGGATTAAGTAGAAAATATAGAGAGATTAGTGATGATCCTTTCAACAACTGAATAAAAATCTTCCGAAGAGTTCTGGGAAATGTACCTATTTCGCCAGTTCCAGATTGCCCAAAAAAAGAAAAAGTGGGATGGCTCTCCAGGAAGATTTCTGAGCACTCCACCATTTTAGAGAGTCCCTGATGCAATTATGGTGAATATATAGGAACCCAATGAGAGATGATAGCTTTTTCCATACCTGAGTAGTATACTGGCAATGAAGAAAAATATGATTGTTTTCCATTGCCTTTTTTGTAGATTCTCCTATACAAGATTCCTATTATGGTAGACCAACCATGTGAAGATGATAATTTTAATTGGAATTTTTGTTTTCCAAAATGCATATAAAATTTGGTGCTCCCCCTGTCTAGCAACCAAATTGGAAAGTGTTGAATATATGTTATCCACAATGATATTATCAAATGCCATCTTTCTCGGCCATATGATTCTATCCTCAGTTCTTGAATGGTAGATGCTAAGGTGCTTCATAGCAGAAAATGACTAATTCCACTCTAGTTCCATTTGTCCATAAAACCCAAGCTCCTAACCCTCTTTCCATATGGGAAGTGGTCCTTGCCAACCATTTATGACTTGTCCCCAGAAATATATGCCACATCCATTAAGGTGGTGAATAATCCTCTCAGAGATAGAGCATTCATTTCTAGCACCAAAGATTGGGTCAATACCGATAAGGATGCGGTTGCCTGATTGAAACTTCCATGCAAGATGGTGGATAAATATTTTTTCAATTTTCAGAAAACTAAGCCAGATAGCTAATCCCTGTTTGATGCCAATGGTGCCATTCTTGTACCAAAAACTGAAATCTTTATCCTTAAGATAGTTTTTTTGTATGATCTTACTCCATGTGCCAAATTCAAATAAGCCCCTCCAAAGGGATTTTATCAGTAGTGACCCGCTAAATTGACGGAGGTCCATGATTCCCCATCCTCCCATACCCTTAGGGAAAGTGATGTTGGACAATTTGCTCAAGTGGTATTTATTTTTTTCGTGGCTCCCCTCGAGATGAAGTTAGCCATCAAGCAGTTTATACAGTTTATAATGGATGCAAGAATGTAAAATAGGTGGACCAATATACCCCCATCTGAGGCAAGACCAATTGGGTGAGAATAACCCGCCCCCTAGTGACATGCATCTAAACTCCCACCTAGATATCTTTTTGATGAAATGATCAGAAAGCCATTGTCAATCATCAATTTTGTAGCATGAGGATTTGATACAGTATCCAAGGTATTTCAAACCATTTTGTATTGGCATTGCCTCAATGCCAAATAAACCTTTCATATATGAAATAGTCTCCAAGTCACATTGTCCATGATATAAGACAGATTTGTTAACCTTCATATGCAAGCTAGAAGCATTAGCAAATCCACTGAAAATGTGAAAGAGACATAACCAAGAAAAACGACAAAGCATACCCATGATGAGAATATCATCGACAAAGAGATTATGAGAAATGTTGATGTTATTTCCAATCTTCAATGGCTGAAATTGGTCCTCCAGAACCACATTTTTTATATGCAAACTTAAACAATCCATCACTAGGATGAATAGTAGTGGGGAAAGGGAGCATCCCTGTTGAAGACCCTGGCCAACACGAAAAAATTTTGTTGGATACCCATTTATGATAACAGCGTAGTTGACATTATCAACTCAAGCCATAATCCAATCAACACATCTGGATCGTAATTTGATTTTGTTGAGGAAAAAAACGGAGAAAGCCCCAATCCAGGTAGTCATATGCCTTCTGAAGGACAATCTATAAGATAGCAACATTCAGATGCTTGGTGTGAATTGTGTGAATTCCCTCTTGTGCATTTGCAAAAGCGTCGTGGATAAGCTTGTCCTGGAGAAATCCATGTTGTTCAAGAGTGATATAGCGAGAAAGAGTACTGTGCATGTGGCCGACAATGGTCCTATATATAAATTTGTATATGAGGTTGCAGAGACAAATAGGCATGTAGTCAGAGAAGCCCTTTGTAGAGTTGTTTTTAGGAATGAGAGAGATATATGTAGAGGTGATATGGTGATGTATAAAGCCCGAGGTCCTTGATTCCTCTACCATGCCCAGTAGATCTCCTTTGAAGAGTTCAAAAAAGTGGGTGAAAGTTTAATCTTCCATCCATCAAGACCAAGGATTTTGTCACCCTTGAATGATTTGAGAATGCCTAGTAATTCATCTTCAGTGACTTCCTTAAAAAATCATCATTTTTCTCTGCATCATACATAATCAGGTAAGGATAAATCCCCCAAATTAGGTCCTCAACAGTGATATTTTCATTATTGCCATATGCCTTTTGAAAATATTAAACAACAACATTGTTGATCCCTTCTTGTGACCGGAGAATATGCCCATCAGCATCATTAATCTCCCAATTGGAGTTAATATTGCGACGATGATTTTCATAACGGTGGAAGAATCTAGTGTTGCGATCACCTTCCCTCATCCATATCACCTTGCTTTTCAATCTCCATGTTGGTTCCTCAATAGAAATGAGATTCTTCTTCCTAAGTTCAAGGGAATGAATACGGGACCGAATATTAGTAAAAATACACTCGGTGGACATAAAGGGAAGAATGGCGTCCAGTGCATATTGTATGTCAATGAGTTCCTTTCTATTGTCCCTGGTCCTCTGTTTTTACCATTGTTTAACATTTCCATGGAGGGGGTCAAGTTTATCAAGAATGTTAACCATGTGGGAAGTGTCGGGTACACAATGTCGACCCCAAGTTTGCAACACTAGTTTGTTAAAATCGGGATCCTCCAACTAGGATCTGTTGAATTTGAAAGGGATGCCCATGCAAATATCCATTTTCCTCCATTGTAGAGTGATAGGTCTATGATCAAATATATAATTGTTGATGATGACAGCACGGACATCCCCCAGACGACCCAGCAACTATTCATGGATCAGAAAATGATCTAGTCTCTTAGTAACATATGTCATACTGGTACGGCCATTGTCCCATGTGGGGGCAATTTTTGCAGGGAAAATATCCACAAAGTTATGCAAAACAATAACATCTTGTATCTTCCAAGCTAGGGGGTCTATTTTCCTGCAGCGGCCCAAACTTCATCCAGAATGATAGTATAATTTAGGTCCCCAACGATGATGAGAGAATCCAGATCCATCATCCAAGAAGAAAAAAAACGATCCTAGAAGATGCATCTATCTCTGTATGGTGCATATATGTTGAGGATGTGTACGCGGCCAAGCAGGTCGCGAATGTTGCCTTTTAGAAATATACCTGCAAAACACTTATAGGCCTTTATATTGATCCAGCAAGTGTCCCATAAGGCCACCAATCCACCAGAGAGACCAGTAGTAGCAGTAGATGATATGTACTAGTTTGGAAACATTTTCCTAAAATATTGAACAGTGTGTGGAACATTATGCATGGTTTCTTGAATGAGAATGATGTAAGGATGCAGAAAGGATAAAATATGTTTGAGAGCGAAGTATTTAGGGGCAGCCCCCATACCCTAGATATTAAGTGAGATAATGAACATCATGGAAGGTCTTTGTTGGGCAGTCGTGCTCCAAGTGCCCGTGAGGGAGAGATGTCAGCAATAGGAACATCATCTAGAAAACGATTCATAGCAGAGGTAAATGGGTTTGTCTTGGGGCGTCGCCAAAAATGACGGTTATCTCAGTTTTATTTCCATCAGACGATAATGTTACCTGCTGAGGTAGGGCTGATGTGGGGAGAGGTAGAACCCCCAGGTTTGTGGATAGTGAGAGCATGAATATCTAATGTCTTTCTTTGTAATAAGAACTCTAGGTCACTCACGACAGAATTCGTAGGCGAGGCAGTACTCGAATTAGGGGAGTAATATTAAGACAAGGACCTTTGTCCTTGAACTAACGACGGAGTGGTATCAGGGCGGGGGGCTACATATGAAATATGCGAGGTGGATGGAATGTCATGATAGGGGTGTGGATCCATAAAAGGGGCAGGAATATCCTAACAGTGGGTTGATTCGGGTGGTGGTTGACATATTAACGATGGAGGACTGTCACATAGTGGAAAATCTCGTTTTGTAGAGGCATTTGGGGAAGACAAAAAAAAGATAGGTGATGAAACAAAAGAAACAAATGAATGTGGGTGATTAGAGGTTTTGTCCTATGGCATACCAGGATGCTGCGTATATTGATTATGTGGCGCAACCTGATGACCGTTATGGCTCAGTTGACCCATGTCAGAGTGCCACACAGTGGAACCATTGTAACATCTGCTACCATGTACGAGACCACCCGGTCGAAGAGGGCACTAAACTCGCAGATGACCCATCTGGTGACAAAAAGAACAGCGGAAGGGAACGCCCCAATAGTCTAGCCTTTGATGAAGATAGGTGTCACCCCAGTGAAGTTCAATGTGGTCATGAGACCCCCCACGATAATATTTTTTGATGAGAATCTAGATGACTCTCTTGTCCTGTGCCCCCAGACAATGTAGGTCAACATGTACAAATTTGCCAATGGCATTGCCAATATCAATTAGAGCATGTTTGGTCCATAATTAAATTGACAGGCCGAGAAATTTAACCGAGACCAATTTTTTTGTAGGCATATTGTGTAAAGGGTTATGCCCTATAATGAAAGGCCAGGAAGCTTTTGCCATGAATCCATAGTATGGCTTTGATTTTCTCCAAGTCCTCTTGACTGAGAAAATGAAAGTTGTACTAGCCTTTCAGCAGTCTAACAATGGTTAGCAAATACCCGAGCATAGTTTTCCATTTCTTATCAATCTAATTTCAAAGAAGGCTCGTTTCTGAAGACTGTTAATATGATCGAAGGTTATGTGAATTGAAAATAAAAAATGAAAATTAGAATGATTTAATATTAGTTACACACTCCAGCCATTAATCTTGTTGTGCTCTGGCATCATCTCCTAATTAATGGCTGGTGTGTAACTAATATTAAATCATTCTAATTTTCACCTTTTATTTTCAATTCACATAACCTTCGACAAAGTTTTAATAGAGATTTTTATTTTATTCTGAATTGCAAAAACCAAATACATATTTTTATAGATAATCATATATCTAATTCTTCTTCTATCATTAATCAAATTTAGATGAGTTAGAATTTTGTTGGAAAACTTAATTCCTACTAGTCTTAGTTGTGACTTTTTATGTAAGTGAGTTTGTTCTTATTCTATAAGAGTGGTTATCTCTATATGTCCCTAGTTTGATATATAGTCAATAAACCGAGATCTCTTTAGAAACGGAGATCACTTCAGAATAACCGTGTGTTAATTCACCTTGATTCATTGAACCCAACTTAGTACCGCCCTTTTCATCGACAACAACGGTTGACCAGATCAATCTGCCTTCATCTTCAAAAAAAAATTTACAACTCCGTTTAGCCTCTCGTCCTTGACCTGAATTACAGCATGGCGTTTTTTAGGAGTAGCATCTACATTATCGATCTTCTCTGGCAACGCCATGGGATAACTATCATGCAACAACCGTCCACCTTTGACTCTTTTTGCGTCATTCCAACACTCATCTCTTGCTCGCTTCTTATTACAAACCTCTGAAGCGGCGCCCATCACTGCAAAGATTGTCATATAGACGTAGATACTCGTTGATTGAAAGCCATAGTTTCACGTCTCTCACATAATGTGAAAGCTACCAAACATCCGATGTACACATTAAAGTATTTTTTGTTTGTATACTCTTGTTCTTCGCTTCGTTAAATAAAAAGGTTTTCAGAGGACTTACCTAATTAAGGTTCACAATTCAGTTGTTGTTTTTAGTAGGATTTTTTGGAAATATTTTTTGACGGTTTTTCTCGTTCAATTTTTTTAACTCCCCAATTTAAGTGCCTTGTGGGTGTTCAATCCATATAGAGTAAAAAACCAGTTTAAATAACACAAATAAAAATTTCACCTCAAAATTTTCTGCTAAATTCCAGCAACAGAAAATTCAAAAAATCAAACTAAAAACAACTCCCACTGAAATCACCTCCCATACTCCCGCGGTAGGTAACCAAGTTCCCCAATCACATTTATTATTACGCTACAACCAGTACGAGGCAATTCTGAATAGATACCATCCCCGGTACATAACCTATTTATTGTTGCACTCTTGCACCACATGGCTTATTTGTGTTCTCCAATAAATATTAGTTAAGATGCTTTATCGTTTGTCAGGAGAGATAGCTAGACGATCAGAATGCGCGATAGGAAACATTCTGTGCCGAATAGTGCAATAATAAATAGTGTATATACTGTAGTTATGAATCGCGTCAGCGTAGTTGAGTCGCAATATTAAATGTTGTCGGGCAACTTGCCTGCCTACCTGGGGAATTGCAATAATAAATAGGGTATATACTGTGTATAGGACGAACTCAGCGTAGTTGAGTCGCAATATTAAATGTTGTCGGGCAACTTGCCTGCCTACCTCGGGAATTGCAATAATAAATAGGGTATATATTGTGTATAGGACGAACTGGCTATCAATAAATATCATGTCATTGGGTCATAAATGAAACGCAGCCTTATATGCCCACCGTTCCATTTGCAGTTGTCTATAATGTGACTTTTTGAAAGTTTTTCTGGAGGGTTTTTCAGGTCAAAATCCCGCAGCAATTTATTGGAATCCCAAGTTTGATAGCTACATTTTGCACAATCAAAGCGTCCCAGGGGTTTTTCAGAGTGCTGAATCCAAATATGCAGTTAAAAAACCATTTTAACTTCAACAAATCAAAATTTAACCTCAATTTCTTCTGCCGGATTCCGTCACCAAAATATCCAAAAAATCACATTATAGACAATTCCATTCCAGAGCCGAAATCGAACTGTAGATATATACAGCTGCCGTTGATTTATGGCTCAAATTTATTGGTAGCCGAACTTATGAATCGCGCAGAGTAGTTGAGTCGCAAATATTAAAGGTACGTATATACAGCTGCCGTTGATTTATGGCTCAGATTTATTGGTAGCCGAACTTATGAATCACGCAGAGTAGTTGAGTCGCAAATATTAAATGTTGTCGGGCAACTTGCCTGCCTACCTCGGGAAGTGCAATAATAAATAGGGTATATACTGTGGATAGGATGAACTTATGAATCGCGTCAGAGCGGTTGAGTCGCAAATATTAAATGTTGTCGGGCAACTTGCCTGCCTACCTCGGCAAGCAGTCGCGCGAAGTTGTTTTACGGAAGTTTTACGAAAACCTTTTTATTGACCGAAGCCAAGGAGAAGATGTATCACTTTGGTTACGGAGCTTTCACCTCAGTGACACCTGAATATCTTTCATCGATCAACTGGCCTCTACCTCTATATATTGTCATCAATCAATGGGCGTTTGAACCATCAGGGAAGCTCTATATATTGTCATCAATCAATGGGCATTTGAACCATCAGGGAAGAAGGATAGATATAAGCAGCCTGCAGGTTTGTCTGTCGTGTTTTAATCACTGACTTTCTTTGCAGTGATGGCTGCCACTTCACAAGTTTGTAATAATAAGAGAGCAAGAGATGAGTATTGGAATGGTGGAATAGCTTTGCCAGATGCCAAAAAAGTCAAAAGTGGACGGTTGGCCCATGATAGTTATCTCATGGCCTTGCTGGAGAAGATCGATAATATGGATGCTAATCCAGAACCTCATGCTGTAATTCAGCTCAAGGACGAGAGGCTGAACGGGGTTATGAAATCTGCTGAAGATGAACGAGGATTGATCGGGCGAGCCGCTGTTATTGATGAGAAGGGCGGTACTGAGTTGGGTTCAACGCAACGCGGTGAACTAACTGACAGTTATTCTGAAGTGATCTCGGTTTGTGATACAGTAGCAGATATGCCTTCAGAAGGAAATTACGTGGATGTTATGGCAGAGCTGTACAATACGGCTGGCGAACTTGGCGTTACCTTGAACCTTTTCGATTCGGATTCAACTGGAAATATGTGTTGGGATCCCGTGTATGCTGAGGTTCCCGTAGATTCCTATGGGTCTCTGTGGGAGGATGATATTTGGCAGTTGAATGAATGTACAGTATTTCAAAATGGTTTTTAACCGCCTCGGTAAGAAGTATTTGCATTTAGTAGAGCGGAGTTTCATGACGTTTGGAATGATTTTAGATAAGTCTAGACAGCTGTGAGTTCCATTATGAAGGAAGCCCTTTGACTATATATCATGGAGCAAATTTGCCCAAAACATGATACCGTTGACGCTTTATTCAGAGTTATTTCCTCGTAATTATCATAGCAGTGAGGATGTTTAGTCAAACACACCACTCAAAATATTGATTTAAAGTCGAATGCCGACCAGGAGCTCATCTATCTGTAGCGCTGAACTACTAAATTTATTTTATGTTATTTAACCATTTATATATTTGTCAAAAATGATATCAACCATGTCCAAGGCTTGCTTCGAATTTTCATTTTTTTAACTTGAAGTTCTAAGTTTGTGTTATTCAAAGATTTCTATATTTTCCTAAAAATTGTAATTTGTAAAATTAGTTTTTACAGGATGTTATAAATTTAATGTTTGGTTGTTTAGAGTTGATTTCGTTATCGTACTTCATTTTTACTAATTTAGGATTTTTTTTTATAATTAATAAAAATAAATTGTTTCATTTTTAAATCAACAGGCTAATAATATTTAGAATCAAAATAATGAATTACCCTCTATAAGGAATTTATCATTGTCATTAAAAATAATAATTAACATTACAAATTATAATATAATAATAATAATTTTATTTATTATTTCATAAAAATAATAATTTAAAAATAGTTTAAAATATCAGAATGTTTAGCTTTATTTCTTTACAAATATGAAGTGCGTGATTCTGAAATCTCTCAACTCGACTTATAGATCTATTCTATAAAGTTAGAATATAGGACTCCGTGTATTGCCTCACACACGAAATGGCCAGTTATCATTCTCCGAGACTGCTACGGATTTTATTCCGGGAACTCCTTCGGTAAAACATCAAAATTAGGTTTTGCTGGGATTTAAAATGTCCATGAGCCAGTTTATTACACAAAAGTAAAATAAAATAACCAAACTCTGATATCTTTCGAGGTTGTTCAATAACTAGAACATAACATCATATTTTTATTTGAAATTTTATCTGCTTGAGTTTAGACTTGAAAGACGTGCAGCGACTCAGCGAAAGACCAAGGTCCCGTCAAAAACGATATGCGAGGGAACTATTAGAGCTAGAATGTCATGGTGGGTCGAGAGCTTTGCAACACGTACCGAGCCATTTCCTGAAAAAGCCCGTGTTTCTAGAAAATCTTGTCAACAAAGAAACTGATCTCTGCCGGAACATCATCGTAACCTGGCAAATTTCTTTTTGAATGCATGTCTTGTGATGGAGGAGGATCTTACTCTAGAAATTGGAAACAAACAATTGAAAACCGGAAGGAATTAGATTCTTAGATTCTTTTATTTTATTAGTAAATTAGTCTTCTTTTAGTTTAAAGATTAGAAAATTTGGATAGTAATGATGTTAAAAAAAATAAGAAACTTTATTAGCTTTTGTGGATATAGATAGAAGCAACTTTTTTATTAAGTTTAGAAGATGGATTAGATTTGTAGGAGGAAAAAATATGAAGAAAGCTTAAGATTTTTTTGGAGAAAAACAGGGAGCTTGGATTTCTTTTTGGGAAATTCCAACTCATCCAAATTTTAATAATAATAGAATAATGATGCAGGAGCATGAGTCTTGAAAACAAAAGACTTCCAATTTTATTTTAAAAATACAAAAAAAGTTTACAAGCAAAGGAGTGGGATCTTTTAGCTGTCACTTTACAAAGCGTTTTAGATAGGATTTGAGTTAGAATTCGGGGATTTGGATTATCTTATAATTAATTCAAGTAATTAGGCTTAGTTGAGATTCTCGAGGAGAATATCATCCATACGATTTGAGCTAAAATTCGGGGATTTGGATTATCTTGTAATTAATTCAAGTAGTTAGGCTTAGTTGAGATTCTCGAGGAGAATATCATCTAGATTAGATAGGTTTAGGCAGTTTCGATCCATTGATTTAGGATTTCGTTGTTTTATGTACAAGTATTTATGTAAGTTTTGAACTAATGTAAATGGATATCCATTGATTTAGGATTTCGTTGTTTTATGTACAAGTATTTATGTAAGTTTTGAATTAATGTAAATAGATTTGGTTGAGGAGGATTTGACTGTAAAATTTGAAATCTTTGTGTCTTTGTGTATTTTGTGCATGAATAGTCAATCCTGGAAGTTTTAAATTTCCTTCGAAATATTTTTGAATACTGTTGATTTCCAATTTGGACTCTTTAGAACTAGATTTTATATAACCTTGTGTTATCCCATTTAAATCTTCATTTGATGTGTATATAGTTAATAGGGATGTATTTTGAACCCATAGAGTTTAGTTAGCAATATGCTAAATATAACTTAGACATAGTTTAAACCTGGCAAAAATGCTAAAACCTTGGCGGGATGAAGAAAACTTGATAAACGCACAAGAAACCCAAGAAAAGGTCTGAACTGTCTGATCAACACATTCAATAGATCTAACCGTTATCGTGTGCTAACAAGCATGGAAGTTAAACGGAATAGAAAAACAATCTTCAAATGTGGAAGTTGTTTCTCACGCGGTCTCAAGATGGTAAGTTCTATTCTGAAATTTTACGCGATTAGACTTATCGGCCAACACATAGCACGGGAAAACTGCTTTTCCCGCGTGTTCTCGGCTTGTTAAACATTGCACATTATTCCTCGTGAGATTACGCATCAACCGTTGGATCAAGCAGGATTGATCAACAGTGGAGATCATCTGGCTAGATTGCGAGTGGGGAAAACGATAATCGTCGGATTGAGTGTTGAGATCGACGACGAAGAATTAACGTGATAAAGGTTTGTGGAATGACAGACGTGAAAAAGTTATAAAATGGGGTTTTAATTCTTTTTTATTCCGTGGAAAATCTAAAGGTTTGCCAAATAACAGGTAAATTAAACAATTCTGCTATTTTCACAAAATAACTAAATTTTGGAGGTTGATGACTGATTCTCTAAAGGAAACCCCAGAAGAATTTCCACCCGAGCTTGAGGAAATCATATCTAGTTTTGAATGATTATTGTTAACACCTGCAACCAGCGCACCGTTAGTGGTATCAGAGCAGCTTATTGGCACTGATCAGGATCTCAAAGATCAGAGAAAGAAGTCCAACATGGCTTTGAAAGTTGGAGGAAGACATGGTCAAAGAAGAGAAAAACTAGGTGCAAATGTTGAAGTGTTGGAAGCTATGGAACATATGCAAGCTAGACTAGAAGCAGTGGAAATGGGAAATCAAAGAGATGGAGATGTCAGTGAACCTAAAGTTGAAGTTGCAGAAGAAGAGAAACCTACAGAAGTTACTCCTGAAATGAGATTCTTTAAATCAGTGTTGGGATCCACATCTAAACCCAGACTTGAGGGCTCAATTTATACAGGAGGTTTAAACCCTGAGGAGTTGATAGACTGGATTAAGGACATGGATAAATTCTTTGATTATGAAATAATGGAAGAAGGAAAGAGATTGAATTTGTTGTCACAAAATTGAAAGGAAATACAGCACTTTGGTGGGATGGAGTGCAGGCAGAAAGAAAAAGACTTGGTAAGCAACCAATTAAAAATTGGAACAAGATGGTGGCAAAGTTGAGAGGTAAGTTTTTGCCAAGTGATTATCAACAAACATTATTTACACAGATGCAGAATCTTAGACAGAGGTCTTTGACAGTGAAAGAACATAGATGAATTTTACAAAGTAAGCATAAGAGTTGCACAAATTCAAGATACAAATGAGAAAGTTGCAAGATATATAAATGGTCTCAAAATGGAGATCCAATATGAGATAAGTTTAATGTCTTCTAAAACACTGGAAGAGGCTTATCAGATGGTATTGACAGCTCAAGAAAAAATCATGAGGAAGCAATCTTCCAGAAATAGAGGTACATTCCAAGGAAGGGGAAGTCAAGGTGGTAGAGGAAGATCTACATCACCTATAGATGGAGCTAGCAGCAGCTCAAGTCAGCATACACCCACAGAAGGTGATGCAAGTGGCAGAAGGACTTTTTTAAGAGGAAGAGGAGGCAGAGGCAGAGGAAGAGAAATCAGATGTTATAGATGTAATAAGTTGGGACATAGAGCCTATGAGTGCCCAGAAAATGCAGGAACAAATAAGAGAAATGTAATTATTGCTAAGACTGAAGAGGAAGCATAAAATGTGCCAGAAGAAGAACATGTAACAATGAAAGGGGAATCTTTGGTAGTTAACAAAGTTTTGTTAAAGCCAACAAAGGAAGTTGTTGAGCCAGCACAGAGAAAAAAAAATTAGGACTGTGTGCAAGGTTCAAAGGAAATGCTGTCAAATGATAATTGATAGTAGCAATATTAATAATTTGGTGTCTACAAAAGTGGTGGAGAAACTGAAATTAAAGACAAAGAAACATCCAACACCTTACAAGGTGTCATGGCTTCAAAAAGGACATCATTTGTTAGTGAATGAACAATGTGAAGTAGAGTTGCAGTTGGGAAAATACAAAGACAAAATTTTGTGTGATGTGACGCCTATGGATGTGTGTCACATATTGCTTGGGAGACCTTCACAGTATGACAGAGGAGCTATGCATGATGGGAAAAAGAACACATAAAAATTTGGTAAAGATGGTGTTAATCATACATTGTTGCCTATGGAAGAAGAGGATGCATCAAGAAAATCTAATCCAAAGACTTTATTGCTGAGTGGAAAAGAATACCTACAACAGATTGAAGAGGATGAGGTAAATTTTGCATTGATTTGCAAACCCAAGGTAATAATTACTTCCACTAAAATTTCTGATTTGCCAATTGAGATTCAAGAGATGCTGGAAAACTATTGTGATATCATTGCAGATGATGTGCCTAATGAGTTACCACCCATTAGAAAAATCAACCATCATATAAATTTGATTCCAGAGGAAAATCTACCAAATAAAGCAACTTACAGGATGACCCCCACAGAAAATGAGGAAATGAGGAAACAGGTTCAGGAACTGTTAGAATAAGAACTGGTTAGAGAGAGTTTAAGTCCTTGTGCAGTGCCAACAGTGTTGAGTCCAAAGAAAGATGGAGGCTAGAGAATGTGCACTGATTCAAGAGCAATAAAAAAAATAACAATCAGGTACATATTTCCTTTACCTAAAATTGAAGATTTGATGGATTGTTTAAGTGGAGCAAGATATTTTACAAAGCTAGATTTAAAAAGTGGTTATCATCAAATAAGGATTAGAGAAGGTGATGAATGCAAAACTACTTTTAAAACAAATGAAGGACTGTATGAATGGATGGTGATACCTTTTGGGTTATCAAATGCTCCTAATACATTTATGAGGCTTATGAATGAAGTGTTGAAATAATTTATTGGTAAATTTGTAATAGTATATCTGGATGATATATTAGTTTACAGCAGATCTAAAGAGGAACATATGAGACATCTGAGTTATGTCTTATAGAAGCTGCAACAAGAAAAGTTACTACTAAATTTAAATAAATGTTCATTCATGAAGGAAGATTTGGTATATTTGGGCTTTGTTGTTTCTGTTGATGCATTAAAGATGGATTCAGAGAAGATAAATGCAATCATAGAGTGGCCTTCATCGAAAAGTGTTTTTGAGGTAAGAAGTTTTCATGGTCTTGCTAGTTTTTATAGAAAATTCATGAGTAATTTTAGTAAGATCAATGCTTCTATTATTGACACTATAAAGAAGGATAAATAACCATTTAATGGATTGTTGAAGTAGATCAGAACTTTCAGTTGTTGAAAAGGAAGATCACTGAGAAACCTATTTTAATTTTGTCTGATTTTAATAAACCTTTTCAAGTGAAATGTGATGCTAGTGGGGAAGCTATTGGCGGTGTTTTAAGTCAGGAGGACAGACCTGTAGCTTATTTAAGTGAAAATTTGAATGAATTAAAGAAGAAATATTCTTGTTATGATAAGGAATTTTATGCAGTTGTGCAGTCATTAAAAAAGTGGAGACATTACTTGATGTCTAAAGAGTTTATACTTTTTTCAGACAATCATGCATTGTAGTACATTATGCAACAACCAAAGCTTAGTCAGAAACATGCAAAATGGGTAGAATATTTTCAAAGTTTTAATTTTGTATTAAGACATAAATGGCTAGTCAAACAAGGTAGCAGATGCCTTAAGCAGAAAAAGTATTTTAGTTCAAGAAAGTCAAATTCAAGTGTTGGGTTTTGATTTTCTTAAGGAATTATATGAGAAATATTTAGATTTTAAAGTGGCATTTGAAGTTTGTAAAAATCTTGTTTTGTTAGACAGAAGTAAGTGGTTGGATTTTTTCTTGCAAGAAGGATTGTTGTTTAAAAGAAATCAGTTGTGCATTCCAATTTTCTCTAAGAGAGAAAATTTAATCAAGGAGAAACATAGTGGTGGACTTGGAGGACAATTTGGTGTAGATGAGATTTATGAGCAGTTAAAAAGGTTTTATTTCTAATCGAAGATGAGATCTGAAGTGCAGAAGTATGTTAAAAATTGTAAAGTCTGTCAGTATGCAAAGGGAAGGAGCCAAAACATAGGTTTGTATGTTCCATTACCTATTCCAGATAGACCTTGGGATATGGTAATTATGGATTTTATTTTGGGCTTACCAGAATCTCAAAGAGGAAATGATTCAATTTATGTTTTGGTTGACAGATTTTCTAAAATGGCACATTTTATTCCATGTTATAAAACTAGTGATGCTATTCACATTGCTAATCTGTTTTTTAAGGAGATTTTAAGGTTGCATGGGTTACCTAAGAGTATTGTTTACAAAAAAAGTTTACAAGCAAAGGAGTGGGATCCTTTAGCTAACACTTTACAAAGCTTTCTAGATAGGATTTGAGCTAGAATTTAGGGATTTAGATTATCTTGTAATTTATTCAAGTAGTTAGGCTTATTTGAGATTCTCGAGGAGAATATCACGCAGACTAGATAGGATTAGGTAGTTTCGATCCATTGATTTAGGATCCGGTTGTTCTATATACAGGTATTTATGTAAGTTTTGAGTTAATGTAAAGGGATTTGGCTGAGGAGGATTTGCTTGTAAAATTTGAATTCTCTCTGTGTTTCTATGTATTTTGTGCATGAATGGTCAATCTCGGAGCTTTTAAATTTCCTTTGAAATAATTCCTAAATACTTTTGATTTCTAGTTTGGACTCTTTAGAACTATATTTTATATAATCTTGTGTTATCGCGTTTAAATATTCATTCTCTATGCATTGAGTTAATCGAGATGTATTTCAAACCCATAGAGTTTAGTTAGCGATATCCTGAATATAACTTAGACATAGTTTAAACTTGGGGGAAGTGCTAAAATCTTGGTGGAATGAGGAAAAACTGATAAACTTGCAAGAAACCTAGGAAAAGGTCTGAACTATCTGATCAACATATCCACTAGATCTAATGGTTATCGTGTGCTAACAAGCATAGAACTAAATAGAATAGAAAAGTGGTCTTTGAAGGTGGAGTTGTTTCTCGTGCGATTTCAAGGTCATAAGTTGTATTCTAAAATTTTACGCGATTACATTTATCGGCCAACACGTAGCATGCGAAAAGTGCTTTTCTTGCATGCTCTGAACTTGTTAAACATCGCACATTATTCCAAACAAGATTACGCATCAACCACTGGATCAAGTGGGATTGATCAACAGTGGAGATCATTCGGCTAGGTTGTGAGCGGGGAAAGCGATAACTATCAGATTGAGTGTCGAGATCGACGATGGAGAATTAACATGATAAAGGTTTGTGGAATGACGAATGTGACAAGGTTGTAAACTGGGGTTTTAATTATTTTTTATTACATGGAAAATATGCAGGTTTGTCTAATAATGGGTAAATTAAACAATTCTACTATTTTCGTAGAATAACTAAATTTGGAGGTTGATGATTGATTCTCCAAAGGAAACCCGAGAAGAACTTCCACTCGAGCTTGAGGAGATCGTATTTGGTTTTGAATGATTATCCTTAACACCTGCAACCAACCCACCAAATAAGAATTAGATATATGATTATCTATGAAAGTATGTTCTCAGCTTTTGCAATTCAGAAGAAAATAGAAACATATGTTAGAAATTTATTGGAGGTTCTATGAATTGAAAGTAAAACGAGACAGTGAGAATCATTAAATGTTGTTTGTACACTCAAGCCATTAATATTGTTGCAGGTGAGTCATGATCTAGCATCAATTTTGGTATCAGAGCTACGACATAGAGAAAAAAGTGTGAAATGTCATTTCACGCTCGATGGCGAAGAAAAGGTAGGAGAGGAAGACCAATAGTTGATGCTGGAGATAGGGAAGACATGACATGTGTCTAAGAAAAGCTAGAAGATTTAGAGATGAAAAAACAAAGAGATCTAGAGACTAGAGACATCAACAAATGCGAGGAAGAGTCTCTAACAAAAGATGAAGAACATGTCGAGGAGCTTGAAAAAATTAAATTGATGAGGTCAATGATTGGGGCTATTTTAAGGCCTAAGACGAAAAC
Source organism: Pinus taeda (assembly GCA_000404065.3). Taxonomy (NCBI): domain Eukaryota; kingdom Viridiplantae; phylum Streptophyta; class Pinopsida; order Pinales; family Pinaceae; genus Pinus; species Pinus taeda. The sequence goes on along the minus strand of APFE031259798.1, from coordinate 78,026 downwards.
ACTTGCCTACAGTGGTAGCTTGGAACCAAAAGAATTAATAGATTGGATCAATGCTTTAGATAAACATTTTGAGCATGAGGAGGTAGCTGAAGACAAACAACTTATGTTTGTTGTTACTAAATTGAAAGGACACACAACTCTTTGGTGGGATGGAGTCCAAGAAGGAAGGATAAGAAAGAACAAAGCAAGGATCAAAAGTTGCAGCAGAAGGTGGCGAAGCTGAAAGCTATTTTTTCCCCAAAGATTACCAATTGTCTTTATTCAGGAAAATGCATAATTTAAAACAAAGGTCATTGATTGTTAAAGAGTATATTGAAGAATTTTACAAGGTGAATATTAGAGCAGGATACATAGAATAAACACCTTAAAAGGTTTCTAGATATATCAATGGGTTACAGTTTGAGATTCAATATGAGTTTAATCTATTTTCACATGGAACTGTAGAAGTTGCTTACCAATTCGCCTTGAAAGCAAAGCAAAAAATTGGCTAGAAAGAATAGCCAAAGGAATAGAGGGAGGAGTCTTCTAAGGGGAAGAAGACAAACCAACTACCGTGAGAAAACTTAGTCTCCAAAGGAAGGTGAAGGTAGTTCAAAGGGTCAACCAACAAGGGGAGGTGAATCGAGAGAAAGAAGGCCTTTCTCAAGAGGACGTGGTCGAGGAAGAGGCCACCAAGTTCATTGTTACAAATGTAGGAAATTGGGACATATGTCATGGGATTGTCAAAAAATAATCCTACAAAACAAAGAGCAACAAATATAATAGAAGCGCAAGAAGAAAATGTAGCTGTAGTTATCCGCGAAGAAACACCAGAGCTAGGAGAATCATTATTGATGAAGAGAATCTTGATTAAGTCTGAAAAGGAAGTTAAGGAACCAACACAAAGAAAAAGATTATTTAGAAACACATCCAAATCATGAGGCAAGTGTTGCAAAGTGGTGATTGACAGTGGTAGCATAGTCAACTTGGTCCCCGCAAAAATGGTAGAGAAGTTAGGGCTGTAGAGAATAACACATCCCACACCTTACAAGGTGTTTTGGCTACAAAATGACCATCAAATATTGGTGAATGAGCTGTGTAAAGTGGAGTTCCAGATTGGTAACTACAAGGATGAGATATTATGTGACATAATGCCAATGGATGTGTGCCATGTGTTGTTCGAAATACCATGACAGTATGATAGGAAAGCCGTTCATGATGGTAGGGGGAACACCTACACTCTTGAGAAAAATGGCCAAAAATATATGTTATTGCCTTAGGAGGATAAGGAAACAAAAGAGGGAGTTGGTCCTAGTGTGGTACTTATGGATGGGAATGAACTGTTGGAAGAGATAAAAAAGAAAGACGAAATTTATTTTGCTTTGATTAGTAAACCCAAGGTAATTCTTACTAGCACAAGTTTAAATGATTTTCCTTAAGAAGTCAAAGTTATGTTGGATGAGTTTGCACATATAATTGTTAATGAGTTTCCAAGTAAATTGCCTCTTTTTTGAATCATTAGTCATCATGTAGATCTAATTATGGGGTCAAGTCTTCCGAATAAAGGAGCATACTGCATGACTCCACAAGAAAATGAAGAGATAAACAAACATGTGTAGGAATTGTTGGATAAAGGATTAATAATGGAGAGCTTAAGTCTATGCGTTGTTCCCTCCGTGCCCAACACAATGAAAGATGGTGGATGGAGAATGTGTATTGATTCAATAACCATCAATAAATTACAATCAGGTACATATTTCCACTTCCTCACATTGAATATTTGATTGATTGTTTGAGTGGTGATAAGTATTTTTCTAAAATTGATCTGAAGAGTCGATATCACCAGATTAGAATTAGAGAGGGGATGAATGGAAAACAACTTTTAAAATAAACAATGGGTTATATGAGTGGTTGGTAATTCCTTTTGGCCTTACCAATGCACCTAAAATGTTTAAATGAAGTCTTGAAAGAATTTACAGGTAAATTTGTTATTGCTTATGTATATGACATTTTAGTGTATATCCAAACAAAAGAAGAGCATCTCAAGCATCTCAAATTAGTTTTGAGCACCCTGCAACAAGATAAGTTGTTGATAAATTAAAGAAATGTATCTTCATGAAGAATGAGTTGGTATACATGGGATTTGTGATTTCGGAAGAAGGATTGAAGATGGATCCAGATAAAGTGAAGACAATCATTAATTGGCCTATTCCAAGGAATGTGTTTGAGGTAAGAAACTTTCAGGGTCTTCCAAGTTTCTACCAAAAGTTTATAAATAATTTCAGTAATTTGTGTGCACCCATTGTTAAGACAATAAAGGAGAATAATAATCCATTTAAATGGACTATAACAACTAATAGAAATTTTAAAATACCAAAGCAAATGATAGCTGATTAAATGAAGCAAGGAAAAAATATTCCTCTTATGATAAAAAGTTATATGCTATATTTCAAGCTTTAAAAAATTGGAGGCATTATCTTATGCCCAAAAAATTTATTCTTTTTACTAATAAACATGATTTACATTTTATAAACAATCAGGCCAAATTGAATCATAGATTCTAAATGAGTGAATTTCTTGCAAAATTTCACATTTTTCATCAAGCATACAGGTGGTAAATCAAATAAGGTTTTTGATGCATTAAGTACAATAAATTTGATTTTACATGAGTTTCAAATCAACACTTTAGGATTTGAGGGAATGAAAGAGATGTATAAGGAAGATGTTGATCACTACAACAAAACAGGCAATTTGCGCCAGATTTAGCATCAGATTTTAGTGCATTTTGCTTCCTCTTTTGTGGCATTCTTTACTTCTAGTTTTGTGTCCTAAATTGCATCGATTTTTACACCATATTTGGCATCTGATTTAGTGCCTTTTATTACATCCAGTTTGTGCCAATTTTTGCATCTGGTCTTATGGCATTTTTTGCTTCTAACTTTGTACTTATTTTTACATCTATTTTTGCGCCAGTTTTTCTGCCTTTTTTTACACCATTTTTTCCATCCAATTTTGCACCATATGTTGAATCTGATTTAGTGCCAAATTTTGCATCCATTTTTTCATTGTATTTATCTCCCTTTTTTGCATCCTATTTTGCACCAATTTAGCATCATTTTTAACACCATTTCTTGCATCCTTTTGGGCATATAAATTTGCATCCTATGTTGAACCATGTGTTGCATCCACCTTTGCATTCCATTTTGTGTCTATTGTTTTTGCAACAAGTTTTGAATGATTTGTTGCACCTTATTTTACATCCAATGTTGCATTTCAATTTGCATCCAAATTTGAGCCATTTCTATGCCCATTTTTACACCATTTTTTCTTCTTTTATGTCCAATTTTGCACCTTTTTTTATGTTCAAATTTGCATCCTTTTTGGCATCCAAACTTGCATCCTTTTTTTGTGACATTTTATGTCCACATTTGCATCTCATTTTGCACCTAGATTTTATTTTTAATTTTCATCTAGTTATGTATCATTTTTTACATCCTTTGTTTCACCCTTTTTTAGTCCCATTTTGCATCTTGTTTTGTGTCTTTTCTTACATCCTTTTTAGACCCAGTTTTGCATCCTAATTTTACACCATTCTTTGCATCCTCATTTTGGTGTCCTTTTTTGCATCCTCATTTGCGCCCAATTGGGTATCCTTCATATGCCCTATTTGTTCCCTTCTTTGTGTCTAGTGTTGCGCCCTTTTTTAATTTTACTTTAAAACCCTTTTTGTGTCATTGTTTGCATCTTGTTTTTATGGCTAGTTTAACATCCAATTCTACTCCCAATTTTGCATCCATTGTTACATCCACTTTTGGCTTCTTGTTTAGAGTTTTAGTTTTATTTCCGTTTATGATCCCCTATATGGGTTCATTTTACTACTTTCATTTACATAGTGAAATATATTAAAGTTTCTAAGCATCATTTTGCTGTAGGATTTAATGCATGGTTAGATGAACATAAAGCCATCTCACTTTATCCCAAAAACCTCGGATAGACCAATAAAGAGAAAGGTTGTTCTAAGGCTCGAGATTCTTAGTAAATCAAGATGTAGAGTATAGATTAAGAAAAAGAGAAGGAATTCTTGTGAGTCCTCCCATGCAGGTCTTCTTGGAGTTTTTAGTACAGATAGGAAGCACTCCTAGCTAGCTCCAAAGCTTGATACTACACATAAGAGAGAGAATAAAGTAACCTTCAAAGCATAATATATTGATAATCGAAAATATCAGAAATGTATAAATATTATTGAATAAATAAGTATAAACCAAAATCTCATACATTCATTAGTTAAATAGAATAAGTAAAGAATGAATAGAAACATATGGAAGGAATAACAACAGATCTATATTAATAAAGGAGTTGGAGGAAAGTTACAACAATCATATGTCGTTGCAGCAGCACCTCCCCAAATTCCTAGCTCCAAAACTCTCCATCTCAAGATAGATCTCAGCAGCGCGACAATACAAGAATTCCCATCATTTTCTCAATGGCCAAGCCTCCAATATATAGGAAAGTGAAGACTATGAAGATTTCCCAAATTCCTCATTAGTTCATTTGGGCAAAATCTTTTGGGCAAATAATGTTTCCTCATATAAAAATGGCCTTTTCCACTTTTTAGATGTTTTTGTGCTTTGGAAAAGGCTTCCCCATGCTTTATGACTCTTTCCCACTTTTGTATGCTTTTATTTTTTAGGAAAAAGCTAAAGATGAGGATAAAGAGATCATATTCCACCATGTGAGTTTCTAAAAGTGAACAAGAGTGTCAAATTCAAATTTTAGTTTGCTTATGTTTTAGTTTTTTTTTAATATATATTTAGTTTTAGTATTTTTTTATTTTCTAAAAAAATATATTTAGTTTTTGGTATTTTTGTTCTATAAGAAAAATTATATTATGCTTTTATAAAAATGGATTTTAAACATTCCATTCATGCTAAATTTGTGATTTTATGATAGGAGTTTAAATTATATAGAAAAAAACAACTTAATGCCATGTGTTGTGTCATTGAGATGGGTATTATACATCTCTTCCTTGCTAAGTTATAGAATGTGCTCGGGTTTTCTTAGTGCAATAAAACTAATTATGTTCTTCATTATATCCTGAAACATTCATCTTGAACCTAATAAAACAATAAAGTTAAAATAGGTTTGCCTTTGTCCTTTGTAGATCTTTGTCCCCATCAATCTTGGTCCTAATAGATTAATTGTCTTATGGTGGCCTTGATTGGTCACTTCCATTAGTTGCATGCTTTATAGTTTTCTGTTAGTGACATTTTTTAGGCTTGATAATATGTTATTTAATTTATAAAAACGTGTGATTGTCCATATTATTGTTAAATATTAATATTAAATATGTTGGTTTTTTACCATGGTTTAGCAAAACGTTCCCAAAAGGTTTATAGATTGTATTTTATAATGCAATGATTCATTGCTTGATGAAATTGATTTGGTTTTTTTTTTAATGATTCATTGGTTGATGAAATTGTTATGGATATTTTATTTTAGTATTTTAAATTGTTTGTGATAAAGTCAAAAGTCACCTCTTTTTTAGATTTTCATTGGTCAATTTCCCTTAAGGCCATCAAGTTCACCATTCGGTCCCAGGTTAAGGAAGTATAGGAGTCATGAAGTGGAATTTTCCAAGCACATAAATCTTGAGACATTTTTTTTAGTCACATTATACTTCCTTTCTGTGTAAATTCTCGATGAAAATAGTCTCACGGAATATGAGGGGACTCAATAGTAAAGGAAAACAAAGACTCCTAAAAGAAAAATGGTACACAGAGCACCCATCAATAATTTTGATATAAGAAACAAAAATAATAAGTGAGGTTCTACCTCATATAATTAGCAAATGGGGGGAGGAATTTCCAAGTAGTAGTGATTGATTCTTAGAGATACTTGGGTGGAATGGTTATTATTTGAAATGATTAGGATATCAAGGTTACCAATATGTTTACCTCTTTTCACATTATGACAATACAATTTTAGTTAATTGACATCGAGGACTACTACCATGTATCCAATGTCTATGACTCCAATATCGCAAATAGAAAACCTCTATTTGTTAATTCTATTTCTAGCACAAGTGATTTATACTCCCCATCTCCATGGATTATTGGCAGTGACTTCAATATTATCAAGTGTCTCGAGGAAAAGAAAGGATGAATCACAATGTTTAACAAGATATTTTGTAAGCTATACCATTAAATCCATAAAGCAGTCTCCATTAAAGTTGTCAAGTAATATCCAACCCATACATGTGGATCAATGAGACATAATACATGTGTGTGTGGTGACTAAATTAATACATTGTTCTAATAACTCCACAACTTATGTATTTCACTCCATCACATAAATTGACAATAGTGTGACCTAAGTAAACCAAGAGTAGACATGAAAGCCTTAGGCAACAAACATTCCCTAGATCCTCAATTAGGTGCTTAAATGATGAAGTGAAAATGCATGGGGAAAAGAGGATTTCATGATTTAACCATCACAAACACGTGATCAAGTATGACTAGGAGTGTATATATTCATATATTTTCCAACGAGGGAGTGAATACATGAGCTACCATTCATTAGGTCTTATGTTTCTTTCTTTTTCTTTTTCTTATATATAGGAATTAGGGAATAAGGTTCTCATAAGTTTGGCACAACTCATAGATATAACATTTACATGAATTTTCACTTCAACCTTAGAGTTTAGACTTAGATAAATCATTATAGGGCATCTTTAATGATTTTCGCTTTCACTTTTTTATTTTATTTCATCACAAATGAAAAAAGGGGAAATATTTTTCCACAAATCTATGAATGCTTAATCATAAAGGCGTCATGAGATGAAAAAAAATTAATGATGTTATTCTCTATGAAAATGATGGGTATTCTTGAGAAAATCTTATGCTTGTGGATGTCTACTCTCTGGTTGAGAGGGGGTGAGGGTAGACACCATATTATCCATGTGTTGTGTACTATGGCCAGGACTAATAGTCGTAAGCCTAGTAAAGACACTAGTAGGGAGAATGGTGGATTGGATAAACATCTGGGACCGATATTCCTTGATAATTTGTACTTTGACTAGGACTAACCACCATAAGTCAAGTACATTAATCCAAGATAAGAATAGTCATGAGGATTGACATTTCCTAGTCTCAAATATTATGATAGTGGATTAGGAAATGATCATGTGAGGGCATACCTGGTGAACATCCTAGTGGGGTAAGTGCCTAGAGAGGTAGTGGTGTCCAAATTTATGCCTATTAACATTGTGCTCTGATCTAATGGAGAGATAAACTTATTAGTCAAGGCCTTGCTATTTTTACAATGATGGCTATGATGATGTAAATCATCATTGATGCTTATCAATCCAGATCCCTTCTTACTTGAATATTTCAACTTGAGAGTACTTTTAGGTCTCATTATGAGTACCTCCCTAGTTTAGAGGGAGGGTCATCATCTTCATTATCGCCATCATCACCACCATCATCATAATCATCATTGTCATCATTTCAATATCGTCATAATCACCATTCATGTCTTCATCATCATCATCATGATTATGCACATTGCATTCAATTTCTCATAATTATAGGTATCGTAAGAAATATCATGAACCCAAAAAATGTTACGAGTGCTTGAAAAGGGTTGTTAGGACACATAATATATGCAAGAGAAAAGACAACTTTATTTTTTAGATATGATCGATGATCATCATCATCACTACCATTATCATCGTCATTATAATTGTCATCATCCCCATCGTCATAGCTAATATAATTTTTATCATAATTGTTGTCATCTTCATCATGAACATCATAATCATCATTCATGTCATTATTGTTGTTGATGATGACCAAGATGAAAATAATGATAATGCTGATTAGATGATGATGACTTGGAAGACGACACCAAAGATAATTATTATGATTATGACCATGACAACATTTAAAAATTGGGAAGAATGTCCAAGGTCATTAGCATCGTCATCATCATTGTCATTGTAACCCCCATCATCTTTATCATCATTGTCATTATCATAATAATTGCAATTCATGTCATCATCATCATCTTCATTATCATCATCATTATAATTATTGACATTGTGATCAGTTGTTCATAATTTTCAATGTCATAAGAAATGTCATCAATGCAAAAAATATGATGTGTGTTGGAGAAGGGATGCAAAAGTGAACAAAAAAATGGGGGTAAAAATAGACATAAAATTGGATGAAAAGTGGACACAAAAAAAGTAGATGCAAAACAAGACATAAAAATTGACACAAAAGTGGATGAAAAAGTAGATGCAATAGTTGGTGCAAACCTGAAACCAAAATAGGATTCAAAAATGGATGAAAAAGTGGAAGAAAACATGGGAACAATTGTAGGCATAAAACTTAGCATGAATTGTGGTGAAAAAAATGTGGATAGAACAATGAATGTAAAAAAAAAAAATAGACACAAACTTGAATGCAAGAATGAGGAAAACTTGGATGCAAAAAGGGATGTAAACATGGGCCAAACATGGGTGCAATAGTGGACAAAAAATTAGTTGCAAAATTGGACGAATCAAAAGTGGATGTAAAAGTAGGTTCAAAATGGGATGCAAAAAACATAAACAATATTTGATGCAAACTTGGACACAAAAGAGGATGCAAATGTGGATGCAATAGTGGAAGAAAATGTGGGTTGCAACGATATGCATGAGATATGACACAAATAATAGAACAACAAAAGTGAATGACAAATTGGATGTAATAATAGACACACAAAAAAGATGCAAACTTTGATGCAAGACAAGATGTTATAAGGGATGTAAAAGTGGATGCAAACACAGGTGCAATAGGAGAAACAAAATTGAATGCAAAATATGGATGCAATGGAAGTACATGCAAAATAAGATACAAAATGAGACACCAAAACCAACACAAAAGTGGATGCAAAAATAGATGCAATATTTTATGCAAAAGAGGATGTGAAGGTGGATGCAAAATTGGAAGCAAACGTGGGTACAACAGTGAGTACAAAACATGGCATAAATTGTATCACAACAAAAGTGGATGTAAGGATAGATGCAAAAAATGAAGAAAATGAAGATGCAAAATAAGATGAAAAAAGGGATGTAAAAGTGGGCATAAACATGGGTGCAGCAATGGATGTAAAATAGGATGCAAAAATTGATGCAAAAAAATTCGATGCAAAAGTAGATGTCTTATGAGACACAAAACCTGATGCAAATCTTGACGCAAAAGTGGATATAAAAAGGGATGCAAAAATAGATGTAAAAGTCGATGAAAACCTAGATGTATATGAGGATGCAATCGTGGATGCAAATTTAGAAACAAAAATCGGTGCAAAGGGAGGTGTCAAACTAGGTGAAAATTATGGCACAAGAAAAATGGATGCAATACTGGACACAATAACAGATGAAAAAGAGGATGTAAGTATGGAAGCAAAACAAGATGTAAAAGTCAATGCAACAAAATTAGATGCAAAACTAGACATAGACCTCGATGCCAAACTTGGCACAAAGGGGATGCAAAAAAATATGCAAAAATGGATGCGAAAAATGATTTAAAAATGATGCAAAAGAAGATGCAAGAGATGATGCAAAATTTGATGCAAGTGTAGGCGCAAAAAGTGGATGCAATAGAGGATACAAAATTTGGTGAAACAAAATTAGGTGTCAAACTTGATGCAAAATATGGTGCAAAGGATGGCACAAAACTTGGCATAAAACCTGGCATAAAACTTGGTGTAAAATTTGGTGCAAAACCTATTACAATACCTGGTGCTAAACTTGATGTATGACTTGGTGCAAAACTCGGTGCAAGCTTTGCATCAAGTTTTGCACCATATTTTATAAATGGACACAAATAGCACCAAAAATCGACTCTAGATGTTAAAAAGGAAGCAAAAAGGGATGCTAATCACAAGGTTTTGTTGTAGTGTGATTTTAAAGATGCATATGCTTCTTGTAAAAATCAAGTGAGTGGGGATAGAACTCCATGGTTGACCTTTATGTTGTAGGAAGGACTGTTACTTAAAGATATCAGATTGCATACCCAAATGTTCTATGAGAGAAAATCTTATTAGGGAAAATCACAACAAAGAATTATTAGAATATTTTGGGCAAGATACAACCTTTTTTCAATTGAATGCTTTTTATTTTTGGCCAGACATGCAAGATGACGTGGAAACATTTGTTGCAAAATGTAGGATTTTCCAGCATGAGAAGGGAAGAAGTCATAATACATGTTTATATCAGCCATGACTGATTCCTACTAGGCCATTGGATTCAATGAGCATGGAATTTATATTGGGATTTCCAATGACTCAAAGAAATAATGACTCTATTTATGTTGTGGTTGATAAATTCTCTAAAATGGCACAATTTATACCTTGTAACAGAACTAATGATGCAACCAATGTTGCCAATTTTTTCTTTAAATAGGTGGTAAGGTTGCATGAATTGCCTAGAAGTATTCTATCTGATAGAGACACAAGGTTTGTCGATCATTTTTGGAGAAAATTATGAAAGAATTTGGGTACTAACCTTAATTTCATCTTAGCATATCACCCACACACTGATGGGAAAAACAAATTGTGAATAGGAGCTTGGGAAACATCCTAAGAAGCTTGGTAAGTGAAATTCCCAAACAATGGGATCAGGTTCTTGCTCAGGGTGAATTTACATACAATGATACACAAAACAAAAGTACAGGTATGAGTCATTTCTAGATCTTGTATGGAATGTATCTAAGGGGAATATATGAATTGAGGAATTTGGGAAAATGAGATATAGGAAGTGAAAAAGGTGAAAAACGTGTAGTGAGCATACAAGAATTGCAAGAAAGAGTTAAGCAACCACTACAACATTTAGTGATTTAGTGATGGTACATTTGAGGAAATAAATATTTCATAAAGGAACTTACAACAAGCTAAAACTTAAGAAGATCGGACCTTGTAAAATTTTGAAGGGACTTTTCCTCAAATGCTTATGAAGTGGAGCTTCCAAGCAATGTTGGTATTTCCCCAATTTTTAATTTTTTTGATTTGTATTCCTTCCAGGGAACATGAAAAATTTTAGGGGATGAGTCTTCTAGTGAAGTAGATCAGATTATTGAATGGAAACAACAACTACCCAAAGCAACTCCAAAGGAAATTAAAGGTCTATTAGATTGAAAAGTGGTGAAGAAAACTAGAGGAAAAGAGTAATTTCAGTATTTGGTGAAGTGGATAAGTCAACCATTAGAGGGCGCTACCTGCATCATTGTTGCAGATATGTCCAAGCATTTCATAAATGTTCAGGAGATCGTGGACAATTTCTTTCCTTGAGAGTGTTATGTAGGAGCATCTTATTCTTGCAATTCGAAAAAAACAATTGAAATGCGGAAGGGATTAGATTCCTTTATTGTATTAGTACTTAAATTAGTTGTGTGTTAATTTAAAGATGAAAGTTTGGATATGAATGATGTTAGAAAAAATAAGAAATTTTATCCACTTTTGTGGATATAGATGGAAGTAGTTTTTTTATTAAGTTTAGAAAATAGATTAGATTGTAAGAGGAAAAAAATATGAAGAAAGCTAAAACTTTTTAGAGAAAAATAAGGAGCTTGGATTCCTTTTTGGAAAATTAGATAGAATTTGATACTGTGAACTATCTTCATTGATCAATTATGATATTACATATATATAAGAAGTGTTGTCTCAAGATAGAGAAACTATATTGGACACACAATCAATTGGTTGAGAGAATATCTCAATCACACACCAAACTAGGGACATATAGATATAACCACTCCTATAGAATAGGAACATACTCCTTTACATAAAATTCACAATTGAGACAAGTAGGAAATACATTTTCCAACACTCCCCCTTCATGACTACTTGTCTTGATTTGAATTTGCAATATCTACATCTGGTCCAGTCTGGTAATTACACCTTATACCTTGTTCATGCAATTTTCAATGTCCATATAAAGGAACAACCATATACTAGAATGCATGGGTTCCCAACCGTTGCAATTGCGAGTCTACTAGGAAGTCCTTCACATTCATGGTTCATCCACCCTCTCGATGAACTCCCCCTAAATATAAAATTTCACCTCATGGATTCTAAAACCAATATGGCCCACCTAAGTGTATCCATTCCACATGACACACTCTTCTAGGGTGGTAAAACTCTCTAATAGAGGGAACACATAACAAAGGGACATGCATGCTTCTTTAGGTCTTACAACAAGTACATAAAACATTTAAAGACAACAACTAACCATTACAAAAGAGTATATGACATGTAGATTTTTTCTAATTACAATATGTGACTCATAATACGCCATGATCATGAGTCTATTGCAAAAACTCACACAAACTTTAATTGGTTGTCCATCATTCTTTAATCGCTATTTCTTTTCCTTTACCTCCTCCTTCAAAATTATTCATATCTTCCACAACATTGTCTTTGACATCTTCAACATCATTGCTCAATAATTATCTTGGATTTCAATATTAACATAAATCTCATTTGCTAGAATAGCCGATTCTAAGAAAAATCGTTGCATATTGAGCTGGCTAAACTCAATAAAATTATCTTCAGTAATCCAAAACACTTATCATAAATGCATTAGGAGGAAAACACATGAACCAATCACTTCATAAAATAAGTGATTCTTTACCATAACCATTACAGAGGTTGTATACTTAATTTATGACCAGACCTAGAAAAACACCACATCAAATAAAATACTCCCATTAAAATATCATAATGCCTTATAAATTGTCTTTTTTTATCCAACGTGGAAAGGTCTTCTTTTTCATGTGGCCCAAAGTTTCTTTTCTATTCATAATTTATCATGGATCTAAAGAACATTTGTCCTTGGCTTCAGCTACGGGTCTAGCTATTGATCAATGCTTCTCATAATGACAAAATGAATATCTTTGTTTCCAATTTGATTCGAAGTTGTCTGCCTTTTGTATCTTCTGTGCTCTCGAGGTCCGAGTCAATGTTACAATGGCGATCCCAACTAGTATGCTAATCATGTTTGCCATGGTATTGAGAAATAATTTCTTTTTCTTCAGAGAATCGCCAATGAAATACACAGCCATGGGTATAATACCCTTTAACATAGATGTTACCTTCATTACACAAAAACAAGTAATAGCATATTTCTCAATGCACAGTTAACGAGTTGCCACTTCAACACCACACAAATCAATGAGCTCATATTGCCACTTTGAATCCACACCAATACCAAGCGAGAACCTCCACTTAGATTCAAAAACAAGAATCTACAACCAACCTACCACTTCAACCACAATGCCAAGTGAACACGAATGCTACCACTGCAGCCACGCCTACTCAGCCTCCTCCATGAAGACACCACTAGTAGCCCTCACATTGATCCACTATAGGAAGACCTCATCTACCACGATCTGTTGTTCTACGTCCGCCAATCGATCCATGTAGGGGTGGTGTCTCTCCGACCGAATGAACAACTCCGGTAATATAACAAATAGAACCCACAAAATTGAAACGTGCACACTCTATCACACCAGGCACGCAGATTCACACAGCCTCTGAGCAATGATTCAGCCTTCACAATCAGCCTCCTCAAGAAAAGAATCGGCCTCAATTGGTTTTTCCCACCACAAATAAGCCTCAATCAAATAACATCAACTGCAATACACTCGGTCAAAGGATGAGCGCGAAAACCGACACTGTTGTTGGAATACACCTCTGCCCATGCTCTAGCAACAACTTCAAGAACTCTATCGCTTTGCAGCAACACAATAAACATAAGATTTCTAAGACAGTGGAAACACTCTCCACACTTCGTCAAACTCTGCACCAGTCGCATCTCACAATCTCAATTTAACATGAATCACATCTTGCATCAGATCACAGAACACCTATGATCCACACACATATTCAACAGACTCATATCAAGGGTGCTCAACTGAGACTCCAGATCTTGAATATCCTAGCGCTCAATGCATTTGTTCAAAAAAATCTCCATTTCATTGGACACGAGCTCCAATCCAGTCCACTTAGAACAAAAACTCGATAGACCTGTCAATCTACAACCTGACTCGAAGTCTTCAAAAGTAGCACTCAGCACGTTGTGTTCAACTCACCACCGTCGGCTGATCCAGGTCACAAAACCTAGCCGCAAACTCTAACACTAAACAATAGCCCGATATCGGGTTCATCATAGGCGTAATTCAAGAACGTTGGTCTCAACTTTCAGAGATTCATGCAGGAAAATGAATAAACGTTGTGGCTCTCAAAATATGTTCTGTAGAGCCTCCACACAACTGTCAACAGAGCCTTCACACATTCACATCACCTCTGTCACAAACATTGGCCACAACCACTTCTCTTCCTCAGCCCCAACCATCAAAACAGGTCAAATGCTCAAAAATGCCTAGTGGCTACATCGTCGACTCTTTGCAACTCCTCGCCTGATATATTCCAGTAATGAGTCTTCTCCACATGGTTACATCCCTCCATCCACGTAACAACCAGAAAAGAAATTGGACACACAAACTAAAACAATATAGATATACTATTTTTTTTCCCTCGACCCACGAGGGGCCAAGGCCCCAAGCTCTTATGGACTCTGATACAAAGATGGAATTTGATAATGCAAACTATCTTCACTGATCAATTATGATATTACATATATATAAGTGTTGTCTCAAGATAGAGAAACTATCTTGTACACACAATCAGTTGGTTGAGAGAATATCTCAACCACACATCAAACTAGGGACATATAGATATAACCACTCTTATAGAATAGGAACATACTCATTTACATAGAAAGTCACAATTGAGACAAGTAGGAATTACATTTTCCAACAAAATTCCAACTCATCTAAATTTTAATAATGATAGAAGAAGAATTAAATATATGATTATCTATGAAAGTACGTACTTAGTTTTTGCAATCCAGAAAAATATAAAAGTATATCTTAGAACTCTGTTGGAGGTCTTGTGAATTGAAAATAAAAAGTGAAACTTAAAATGATTTGATGTTGGTTACACACTCCAACCATTAATCTAGTTGTAGGTAAGACACGATCCAGCATCATCTCCTAATGTATCAAAAACTGAGATCTCTTTAGAATAATTTTCTGTTTTTCACTGTGATTCATTGAACCCAACTCAGTACTGCCCTTTTTAATCCTCCTGGGCTGATCAATTCACCTTCATCTTCAGAAAATTTTACGACTTTGTTTAGCCTCTCATCCTTGAGTTGAATCAGAGCATGGGGGTTTTTTTAGGAGTAGCATCCATATTATCAATTTTCTCTAGCAATGCCAAGGGATAACTATCATGCAACAATCGTCCACCTTTGACTCTTTTAGCGTCATTCCAACACTCATCTCTTTCTCAATTCTTATTAAAAACTTGTTAGGGGAGGGACATCATTACCTGTGTGCCCTCCCCTCCACCTCATCTTTGGGCACGTGGATAGCTGCCCTCGGTGTAAGACACCTACCCGAACGAGCCTGCCACATGTTGTGGTGGGTGGTCACATTTAAATTACTCAAATTATCGTTGTTTAGGGTTTCTTTTGGACTATTTTCTATTATGTTTGTTCTGCCCCGTGTTGTTTTGTTTGGGTCTGGTGTGTGGGTGATATGCTCCGCTAACAATGGCATGAGACAACTCCAATACCTATGTGCCTTTTCCACCATTCTTGACCTGCTAACCCGATGAGTTTTCTTATAGTAACAAAATAGGTTTTATGTTGTGGTTGTTTCATTTTGCCTGCCAGTGTTGTTCAGGGTTTAGGGTTTTGTTGCTTTACTTGTTTCGAGGGGAGTTTAACTCAGTTGCTATTGTTAAACGCTCTGCGGGGTTGAGGGTTTACATATACCATTGTTGTTGTTCGTTTTGCACCGTCGAGGGTTTACATATACCTTGCTCGTTGTTTCATTCTCGCAACCTATTGTTTGAGAAGGAGCTAGTACCAAATTCTAGCCAGTTCGAGGTCGAAGGTAAATTTACAAATACATGGGTGTTTATGGTTTTTTTTTTCGAATTGCATTTGTATATTTTTGTCATTTGCTAATTTTTTCATGTTTTACAAGTTTTAGTTGTAGGTTTGGTGAGATCTGGAGGATGTTTAGACATGGAGGACATTTGGACATGGCTTCTGCGTCTATCAGTAGGATTTTCCTACCATCCACTACCACTATGTTTTTGAACACCTGAAATTCTATGTTTTTTCAACACCTAAACTTGTTGTTGGGAGTTTTGTTATTATTTCTCTTGCTACACTGTTGTGTTTTTGAACACTTGATTCTGCTTGGAGTTTCAACCGCGTTGCGTAATTACATATAATAGATAATTAATTTATATTGTTCTATAACTAATTGAAGTCGACATAGTGGCATTTCACCTTTCCTTCATTTTGATTTCACCACTCCACCAAGCTGCTCTTTCGGTCAGTCTCATGTTGCATTGGAGGGTTTTGTAGGTTATGGTGCCAACCCTATCTTTGCCAGGGTTTCAATCTCTTTTCCCAGATGAGCTCACAGGGTGGCCATGCTTAGCCATATTTTTATTCTACCTCCCTTTATTTTTTTTTGTTCTTGCTCCAAGGTTTATACAGTTAATTTAACCCATTTTTCCCATAGGTAAGGACAAATTTCTACTTGTTTTTCCTGTTACATTGGAAGTTTTTGCAGGTTCTACTGCCAACCCTATCTCTACAAGGGTTTCAAGATCTTTTCCCATATGAGCTCATGAGTTGGTGGCCATGCTTAGCCATATGTTTATTCTACCTCCCTTTATTTTATTTTTTTTGTGTTCTTGCTCCAGGGTTTATACAGTTAATTTACCCCATTTTCCCCATAGGTAAGGTCATATTTCTACTTGTTTTTTTGGTTGCATGGATTGACAGTAATGTTTGTTTCATAGGTGTAGAATCCCTCTATTTTCATATTTTCCCTTCAATTTGATGACGGTCTTTCAATTTTGATACATAACTCTTTACATTTTGTGTAGATTCTTCAGTGTTAAATTTTTAGTGCATTGTTATCAAAAGGCTCCATAGTTGAGGTATTCGTCGTTGTCAATTTTCTTGTATTCCTTAGAGGGCTTTGTAGCTTTCGCTTCTCAATAATTTCTAGTAAACGAGTACTCTCTAACTATTTCCTCGATCGTCTAGAAGCTGAAAACCTCTACTAATTAAGTTGTGCCTTTATGCGTTTTACCAAAGGATGTGAAGTCATAAAAATACTAATCTACCTCTCATGAAATCCTGGCATAATCGATTGTATTTTTTTAATGAAAGAAAATGAAAAATGATAGCATCACAAAGCGATTAAATACAAGTGTGCACAGAGAGATTGATTAATTAAATCGTGCATTCATCCCCTTCATTGCTGCAAGATAATTCAATGACGTAGTTAATTTCTTTAAATATTATGTGTTGTTTCATCATGAAGTATTGCCACAATCTAATGAAATGTAAACTAAAAATGTTGTCATTGTGATTCGTACTTAAACAGGAACGCAACAAATTGCAGAGATAACAAAGATGCAACGGAAATAATACTTCATTTCATTAATGGAAAATACTGAAATATGCTTACAACCAGAAATGGAAATAAGCCAGCTAGGGAGATGGTAGCTTCTCTCTGAGAAGAGATGTGTGGCTATATGCCCTTGAACTGTAAAGGCTACATTATAGCGGACAATCTGTCCTTTTACAAAATGTGACTTGTTAGTTATAGTATTTTTCCGTTACAATACCGCGGGTCAATCCCATGGGTGAATGAATACCATGGGTGGATTTTACAATGCCACGGGCAGATGCCACTTACAATACCATGGATAAATTCCATGGGTCGATGAATAATATGGGTGGATGAGTACCATGGGTTGATGCCACTTTCCATTCAGATCATTCCTCCCTCCTTAAAAAGCAATGGTCCCCATTGCGTAAAGTTCCCTCCTGAGAAGCCTTTGTTGAATATGAAGAGCCACTGAAGATAAGGGTTTTATGTGGTTAACCCATCACCATGATAAACAAAGATCCGAGGATAGAGATACCCTGTAATGCTTGTGACCAACTGTGATACTAACAGTGTGCGGCTTAGCAAATGGACTTCGATGACAAGGATTTTATGCGGTTGACCCATAACCATGATGTTGGTTGTTGATGAAGTAGCAGGTGCCTACATAGCCTGGGGTGGGAGGGCACATCTCCAAATAACCCAAGCCGAATGCTGCTATGTTGAAACTGATGAATGTGAAGCAGGTGCCTACTAAAGTGGGGTGGAAGGGCACGTCTCCAATGGGAACCCACTCTAAATGTTGTTCCAGAATTTAAAATGGGCATAACTCAGTCAATATAACTTAGAATATTTATTATAACTTGTTTTTGGAAGCAGAAGGACCATTTTGCATCTTCCCATGTGATCGAAATCCTTATATGGACACTTTGAAATCTCAGATTCGCGCTGCAATAGTTTCATTGTCACAAAAATTCTGAAAAAATAGCTGATTTTAAATCAGCGATATCTCCCACATCCGAACTCTGATTTGACCCATTTTTTCTTTTGAAATTGAGTGATTTTTCGAGAGGAATCCAGATATGGTATTTTTTTTGTAAATGCTATGCCAAATTTTTAGATCGGATCTGCAAAGTCGCCGCCCAAAAAATTCCTCCGAAGAAAATGAAAAAAGAAAAATTATTCCTGCTTGACCCAAGAAAGTGCTCTGTGGAGGTTGTAGCACATGCTTGACATTTGTTGAATATTGCTGCAAAATTTGAAACTGAAATATGCATCAAACCCTCATTCCCATGGAATCATAACCTGCTCTGATACCATTGATCCGGATCTTGGGGGAAAGGCCCTCAAGATCTAAAAGATTGAAATGGATCTTGGGGGGAGAGACCCCCAAGATCTGAAAACTTGAATTGCCAGAAGAAAAATAGGAGAATGCCCAATAAATAAAACCACAAAGAAACTTTTTATTAAAACCCACTTATTTGGATTTAAACAGGAACGCAACAAATTGCACAGATAACCATATACACAAAGATGCAGTGGAAATAATACTTCATTTCATTAATGGAAAATACTGAAATATGCTTACAACCAGAAATGGAAATAAACCAACTAGGGCGATGGTAGCTTATCTCTGAGAAGAGATGTGTGGCTACATGCCTCTGAACTGTAAAGGCTACATTGTGGCAGACAATCTGTCCTTTTACAAAATGTGACTTGTTACTTATAATATTCTTTCGTTACAACACCACGGGTCAGTTCCATGGGTGAATGAATACCATGGGTGGATTTTACAATACCACGGGCAGATGCCATTTACAATACCATGGTTAAATTCCATGGGTCGATGAATAATATGGGTGGATGAGTACCATGGGTTGATGACATTTTCCATTCAAATCACATTATGTATTTATGGTTGGGCATGATGTTATATGTAATTGTAGTGCTAGGCATAATACATTGTTACAAGGTGTGAGTCTGTGATAGTATGAAGAGATTTCACATTCAGAGGTTTCACTTGTGTAATGTTGTTTCCTTCCTTTGTACATATTTTTTATGGAGAAATCTGAATTTTATGTCATTTTGGAAATGGTTTTGGTTCTAGTCAGATTTAGTCTATTGCCTTATTGAGATTATATCAGATGGATGTAAGTTGTTCTTTGGTAAATTTCCATCTTGAGGAGCTTTTTTATTGCACTGTCTCAATATTTGTTGATGTATTGAATGTTGGTTTATAAGGGAAATTCAATGCCCAAAGTGCATTGCCCATTTGTATTGCGTTTTAATTGGAAGTGCATTGGTTTAAAGAGGTAAACTAATGCTCATAGTGGGTTGGCCTACCACCCCATTTGCATTGTATATTCATTTATAAGAGTCATTCAATGTCCATAGTTGGAAAAATTGGAGGTAAATTGATTTGTAAGAGTAACTTTGCATTGTGTTTGGATTCGAAGTAAATTGGGTTATAAGGGAAATTCAATGTCAAGAGTGCATTACCCATTTGTATTATGTTTTAATTGGAGGTATTTTGTGCATTATGTGTTGTTTCATCATGAAATATTGCTACAATCTGATGAAATGTAAACTAAAAATATTGTCATTTTGTATTTATGGTTGGCCATGATGTTATATGTAATTGTAGTGCTAGGCATAATACATTGTTACAAGGTGTGAGTCTGTGATAATATGTAGAGATTTCATATTGCAAAGATTTCACATTCATAGGTTTCACTTGTGTATTGTTGTTTCATTCCTTTGTGGCATTGTGTTTGTGGAGAAATCTGGATTTTATGTAATTTTGGAAATGGGTTTGGTTCTGTTCAGATTTAGTCTGTTGTCTTATTAAGTTGATATCAGATGGATCTAAGTTGTCCTTTTGAAAATTTCCATCTTGAGAAAATTCTTTATTGCTTTGTCTCCATATTTGTTGATGTATTGAATGTTGGTTTATAAGGGAAACTTAATGCCCAGAGTGCATTTCCCATTTGTATTATGTTTTAATTAGAAGTGCATTGATTTAAAAAGGTAAACTGATGCTCATAGTGGGCTGGCCTACCAACCCATTTGCATTGTATATTCATTTATAAGTCATTCAATGTCCATAGTTGGCATAATTGGAGGTAAATTGATTTGTAACAACAACTTTGCATTGTGTTTTTATTCAAGATAAATTGGGTTATAAGGGAAATTCAATGTCGAGAGTGCATTACCCATTTGTATTATGTTTTAATTGGAGCCATTATGTGCATTATGTGTTGTTTCATCATGAAGTATTGCTACAATCTGATGAAATGTAAACTAAAAATTTGTCATTGTGTATTTATTGTTGGGCATGATGTTATCTGTAATTGTAGTGCTAGGCATAATACATTGTTACAAGGTGTGAATCGGTGATAATATGCAGATATTTCAAATATAGAGGTTTCACTTGTGTATTGTTGTTTCATTCCTTTGTGGCATCGTGTTTGTGGAGAAATCTAGATTTTATGTCATTTTGGAAATGGTTTTGGTTCTGGTCAGATTTAGTATGTTGTCTTACTGAGTTGATATCAGATGGATCTAAGTTGTCCTTTTGAAAATTGCCATCTTGAGGAGCTTCTTTATTGCTCTGTCTCCATATTTGTTGATGTATTAAACATTGGTTTATAAGGGAAATTCAATGCCTAGAGTGCATTTCCTATTTGTATTGTGTTTTAATTGGAAGTGCATTGATTTAAAAAGGTAAATTGGTGCTCATAGAAATATGGTTCACTGTTTTATGGAATTTTCATATTAAAATAAGTGACTTGTTCAAAATTTAATTATTCATTCATTTTTCATCATATTTACAACTCCATTATAAATGTTTTGTAAATTATTTGGTGTGTAGAGGCATAACAGAAAATCCCATTTGCATTCTCAGGTAAGATTTCTACATTATAATAGACTATATATGTTCCTTCTAAAATTGATTTTGGTTATAATGTCGCAAACAATATGAAATAAAACAACCTAGGTTGTAAGCCGAAATCTTTCTTTGACAAGAAAAAGATACAATCCATCCAAAATCCACATCATATTGTGGTTACAACCAAAAAAATATGACACCCCTATTCTTTATGGCCCTAACAATCTTGAGTGCGAAAACTCCTCGAGCTACCTTCTTGAGCGAGGTAAGTTGGCATACCTAAAAAGGGTTGATTAGGAAATGGTTGATCGATACCATATGATTGAGTCCAATTTTCACCTTCCAACCATGGAGGAATTGAGTACCCGCACCTCACATTTGCACTACTAACTCCTGCATTAAGTGGAGTTGTGTAATGAGCATACATATAATTGACACCTCCTCTTGTAGGAATAACGCAAGTGGGTAAACCCTCAGTTTGATAGTGAGGCACTTGAATGTTTATGAGGTCTTGGAATAATGGTGTATTATCTGCAATATTTTCCAATGATTTTGAAATAATCCTGGTTTCATCAGTTATGCTTACATCATTGTCAACCATATTGATCATCCCTTGTTCCTTTTCAAGAATTTTTTTGTCTTTCTTGATTCCTTTTCCTGTCTTGCCATTTGCTTTTGTTGGTCCTTAACTTGCCTTGATTTATCTCTTTCAATTCTTTCATCTGCTCAACATTGTGTTGCAACAATCCTTGTTGCCTTCTTCTCCTTGACTAGATCCTTCTTTGTCCTTTTTAATTCCTGCATTTCAAATATATTTTTTTCCAGACTCAAATAACAGGTTTATATAGTCTTCTGAGGTGAGTAACTGTGAACTTCAGCCAAAACGAAAACTACCTGGTGTACCTTTATTTATTTTTTCATTGATACTCTCTCTACTGGTAGCTTTAGGAACTGGCCAAGTATCTTCTCCACCCCTCCCACCTGCATGTCATTTCTTGGTACTTCCCTTTCAGTATTCCAGACAACATATTGAACTTTTTCATTATCTTCATTTGATGCCTCATTATGTGCTTCATCTTCTTTCCTTGATCTGTTGTCCACAAAAAAATGAACAATTTCACTCTTCAATTCTATTGGTTGTGAGGGCATGTTCATGCTTTGTTCATTGGATGTTGAGACACTATCTTCATTCATATTAATTATTTCTTCTACCAGCCATGATGGTAGGGTTACTTGGCTTAGCAATGTCAATTGGTCATTGTCAACTGCATGTTCAACAATGGCATTAATAATATCAACAACATGAGTTTCATGTTATTAAGTTGGTGGAACGATCTCCATGTTACTGCGAATTTGTTCATGATTATATTGTGTTTCACATATAGTTTAATCATCTTCATCATATAAGTGTCCTTGAGAGAGGGAAATTGATCTGAAAATAGAAGTACTTGAAAATATGTGCAAGGTATCCATTTCCATTAAATTAAATGTGCAAACTGTTACAAATGTCTTGCAAATGAAACAAATTGCTTTTGGTTAATTTTCTAAGCCTTAGAGTGAAGGAGGGTTATTTCATTTTCCTGTTTAACATATCAGATTTGAAAAGCACAGCAAGAAAATTTCACCACATATAACACAACAACTGATGAAGTAGTTCACCCCTCCTGGGCTACATTTGTTGGGTCCAAGGCTCCCAAATGGGCATGTCCTTGCTTGAATTAGATGCTCAAAATGGTTATATAGTGAGAAGAAAGCCTAAACAGGAAAAACAAGCTATGAAATGAGTTTAGAACACAAAAAACAGTCAAGAATGACTTTTTGTTCACCTCGAATGGCTAACCATAACCCAATACAACTCCAACACCTCCTAGGCATGGCTCTCCAATCTTCTTCACTAAAAAACACCTGAAGATAAGCTATGGTGTCTCTAAAACCTATACCAATGACTCCAGAATGATGAGAAGATGAGGAAAAAAAAAAAAAAGTTCTCCCATGCTAAAGTTATGGCTAATTGAAGTTTTTTCCATGTTTGCCCTAAAAAACCCCCACCAAACGTGGAGGAACTGCAGTTAACTTCGCCAAAAATGGAAAACGCACCAAAATTGGAGGTCTCCGCCAAACTAACCGCAAAATGGGTCGTAACCATCGGGATCTTAAGCTGCATGTGACCACGTGGTCCCCTAATCGTCAGGGTTAACCGTCTATCCACCAAGTTTTATGCCCTTGGTTATGCGCCAGGATCTTATGGATAGAGGCTGGCCCATTTTGTGCCCAAATGAACCTTTGATAAACCTTAAAGGTAAACCACACCTATTAAAGCTTAAGTTCCAATGTGCAGGCAGGCTGGTCAGGCCTGTGGGCTGGTGGCCACCCGACCCGAGGTTGAATCTTGCGAGCTCCAAATAATTTTGCCGAAACAAACTTTGTGTTCTAGGGGCCACGCGGTGGCCTCCAGGCAAGTCACGCGGTGCTCATTGATTGGCCAGCTAGAACAAAATATTCCCGTGAATATTCTAGGGAATAATATTCCAAGGAACATTCTTCGAAATATTCTTTTTTTAATTTTTTTCAAAAGCAAAGTCAACCCAAGTCAAACTAATTTTTGTAAGCTTCAAACTTGAATAAGGTTCAGACACAGTGTCGGATTTTTCAACTGTTTGCGGCGTCAGGATTGTATCAATGAGGCCTATCCTGTCGTTCAGGTTGCAAGTAATTTTGAACACTTTCAAAATTGAGCTTTTTCCATGACTTGGACTTGAACTCCTGATCATACCTCCCAAATGAGGGGCTTTTGGACCCCAAAAGCTCTCTGAAGTGATGAAACTGAACTGAACAATAAATGAGAGAATAAAAACATCCTCTTCTGTGTAGCCTCTAAAAATTTTCTTGACTTTCCAACTGTCCTCATGGTGAATTTTGTTGAATGAGTCATGTACTTGTGTCCAATCCTGATCAAGTTTTCTCGCTATACAAATCTGACATTCTGAAAACAACAATGACACTTGCTGAAATTTGTGCCCTCTTTACTTGCATGCTTTTCCATCTCATGGAATCTTGCATCGCTTTGCACCGACACTTCATTCTCTGCACCAATCGACACCAAAGGCACCTTGTGCAACATAAAACATTAACAACAAGTTGACCTAAAATGTGCTATACAATTGACACAATCATCAATGTAAAAAGTGTGCACACAATTGACACAAGTCAACAAACATGTGTGACATAATCGACATAAGTCGATAACCAACAAGATACATCTTTACAAACACATGTGTATGTATCATGTACAATGAACCATATACAGTTCGCTAATTACACATACAACCTTTATGTACATGTGCAGCTTCAACTCTTCTTTTCAAATACCAACAAGTAAATCATCCAAAAAAACATGTGGGTGACAAAGAGCTGAACTAAAAAGACATTATTGCAATATAATTGAGTATCATACTCATCTTTTACACCTCCATAGCGAAATTTTGCAACAAAATAAAAATTCCTTCAAACTGAAACTGCTTTTACATGCAATATTGCATCAACTTTCCAATTGAAATACATGATTGGTATGCATGTACAAAATGAGTATGAAAATCAAACCCCATGGCGTCTTTTGTTACAGCAGTAGTTCTTCATGTGCATCTTTCACATTTATAATGGAATCCATAGATCCACTTGCACCAATCTTTTTGTCCTCAAGCTACATGTGCTTTGGACGACTTGTTGGATGCAAGGTCCAACAATGAGAGACATCATGTGCCTTCTTTTAGCAAAATTTGCCACTCTTAATAACTTTCTGAGAAATTTCTCTTTGCCTCTTCTACTTCATGTGGGCTTTCCTTTTCAACCAGCATCTTGAAGCAACATGGTTAAATCCACCACAAAATGTGCAACAAAACTTTCTTTCATTTGAACAAGAAAAATAATCATTCTTCGCTAAAACATAATAAAATTGATCATGTGAATAATTATACCTCTTTTGCTACATGGAATGTCCATCCTTTTTGTCTTTGAGAGACGATGAACTAATAGAGAAGACAAGTTTCATTTTCAGACTTTCATCATTGTGCTTGTCTTGAAAACTGTTTACATTTGCATGCTCACCATAAGCGACATGTTTACCCTCTACTTGCTGCAATGATTGCTTAAAACAATGGTAAGGATGATTGCCAGTATGACATTTATGCAATTGAGAACTTGGGATAAAGGTTCTCTTTGAATTTGCATCACATCCATTCAAGGATTTGGATTCTTTGCCATAAAACTGCTCATATCCAAGACCAACATTCTTGGGATGCTCCACAACTAAAATAGGTTCAACCATGTCTTGTGCATGCTTGCCCAAACATTTTCCTTCTTGATAGCCCATATTAAACATTAATTTGGACCCTATACCTCTTGTATGCTTTTCAAAAGAACCAACACACTTTTCAATTGAGGAAATTGAAGACAAGTTTGAATGTTTTACCTCTTGAGGATGAGGTAATTTCTTGGACAAAGCTTCTTGAGCTTGAAGGAGTTGTTTCTCCATGTCATGCAGTCTTTGGACAATTGTTTCCTTCTCTTCCTACATAGCCAACAATTATGCATGAAGCTGAACACTTTCTCTTTGATCCTAAATGAGAATCTACACCATGTCCTTCACCTTAATGAACTCATTCTTCATGTCATCATTGAAGAATTTTGTGAAGGAGGAAACTTCACTTGTGGAAGAAGTTAACATCATGTAAATGGTCAGTTAACAAAAGAAACTTCAAAACAAAGTTCTCAAAGCTTTCAAACAAATGACAAGCCTTTGACCAAATGTCTTTCCGTCTACACTCTTATTCAAGCAGCCATAAAACACAAATCAAATGGAATATTCTAACTGCTCCTGAGTTTAAGTTTTCCAAAGATAATCTTGAGATAAATTGGAGCAAGGAAATTAGCCTTCAACCCTTTTCAAGACTTAGCTAACATCAACTATCCTTGCACTCAAGCAAACTCAGACAATCAACTAGTTTGCAAACAATAAAATAGAGATTGACTATTTTAACACCTTTTTGCACAAACAAATGCTCAAAATATAAACTAAACTAGAGATGGACTGAAGTAGCTTTTATCTAATATGCAATTGTATAACAAAAGTAGTTTGAAGGTTTCATGGCTTGCTTCAGACTCTGTCTATAGTTTATATTGCTTCTCAAAGACCACAGAAATAGCAACAACCAGCTCTGATACCATCTGACATGAAAATGGAAGTACTTGAAAATGTGTGCAAGGTATCCATTTCCATTAAATTAAATTTCCCAACTGTTATAGATGTCTTGCAAATGAAACAAAGTGTTTTTGGCTAATTTTCTGAGCCTTTAGAGTGAAGGAGGGTTATTTCATTTTCTTGTTTAACATATCAGACTTGAAAAACATAGCAAGAAAATTTCACCACATATAACACAACAACTGATGAAGTAGTTCACCCCTCCTGGGCTACATCTGCTGGGTCCAAGGCTCCCAAATGGGCATGTCCTTACTTGAGTTAGATGCTTAAAATGGTTATAGAGTGAGAAGAAAGCCTAAACAGGTAAAATAAGCTGTGAAAATGAGTTCAGAACACAGAAAATTGTCAAGAATGACTTTTGGTTCACCTCGAATGGCTAAACATAGCCCAATACAGCTCCAACACCTCCTAGGCCATGATGGCTCTCCAAGCTTATTCACTGAAATAACACCTAAAGATGAGCTCTGATGGCTCTGAAATCTATACCAATGGCTCCAGAATGATGAGAATATACAAAATAAAAAATAAAAAAAAAATCATCCAAAAAGGTTCTCCCATGCCAAAGTTATGGCTAATTGAAGTTTTCTCCCAATTTTCCCTAAAAAAACTCCACCAAATGTGGAGGAACTGCAGTTAACTTCACCAAAAATGGAAAATGCGCCAAATTGGTGATCTCCGCCAAACTAATCGCAAAATGGGCTGTAACTGTCAGCACTTAAGCCACATGTGACCACGTGGTCCCCTAACCGTCGGGGTTAACCGTCTATCCGCCAAGTTTTAAGCCTGTGGTTCTGCACCAGGGTCTTTTGGATAGGGGCTGGCCCCTTTTGCGCCCAAACGAACCTTTGATAAATCTTAAAGGTAAACTGCACCTATTAAAGGTTAAATTCCAATGTGCAGGAGGGCCGATTGGGCTTGTGGGTTGGCGACCACCTGACCCGGGATCGAATCCTGTGAGCTCCAAATAATTTTGCCAAAACAAACTTTGTGTTCTAGGGGCCATGTGGTGACAACCGGGTAGGCCACATGGCGCTCATTGATTGGCCAGCCAGAATGTAATATTCCTGATAATATTTTGGGGAATATTCCTCAAAAATATTCTTTTAATTTTATTTTTTTTCAAAATCCATGTCAAACTGATTTTTGTAAACTCCAAACTTGAATAACTTTCACATACGGTGTCGGATTTTCGAATCGTTCATGGCATTGGGATAATATCAATGAGGCCTATCCTGTCATTTAGATTGCAAGTAATTTTGAACACTTTCAATTTTGAGCTTTTTCCATGACTTGGACTTGAGCTCCTAATCAGAAATCATATTACCAGCTACAACCACATCATCTTGGTCATCTATTGCTTACACTTCAACACCTATTTGGACATGCCCTTCTTCCCAACAATCCACATGAAATGCCTGGTTACAACCAGTATCATGCATAAGCGCATCATAATTCAGTGGCCAGATTCCTATCCTCTTAAAGCCAACCTTGATACTTGATGGTGTCAGTGCCCTTTTAAAAGCTTTACTTGCAATCTATGCTAGCTCAACACCCTTTCACCTCAACCCCTAGATTATTTGCCATCCATGCAGCATGCTCTGACTTGAAATAGCTCTTGAAATGGAAAACACACTAACATCAAGGGGTTGTAGTTTGTGAGTGGTGTGAGAAGGCAATGTCAACAAGTGGATGCCTAAATTGTTTTCTTCCTCAATTGTTTGTACATCCATGTGGCTCCCATGGCCATCTAATATGAATAGGTGTCTGTTATTAGGTGAGGCTCCACTTGGTATCGATGCAACAAAGTGAAAACGCCAACTTAAAAATAGTTCTTTAGTCATCCATGCATGGGGATGTGCAACCATGCATGCACCTGGTTCATGGTTATATATATAATTTTTCAACTGATTTTTACCTTTGAATAGATAAAATCCTGGGATTGAAGTACCAATTACATTGACACAACATAAAATAGTTATCCACTCCCTACTCTTAGGCAATATATTTGGCACATTTCGGGTCCCTCTTTTGGCAATTACCTACATGCCCCAATTCCTCCCTGCCTGTAAACCTGTTTCATCACAATTCCATGTATGGTATGCTCCATAAGAATGTTTATCGTAAGCACTAGAAAGAGTGTCATAGAACTTCTTCACAATTGTAGGGCGAAAATTTAATGCTTTGTTTCTATCAAGGCCCTCAGGAGTACACAATACAAGTTCTAGATGCCTTTTCTCAAATCCAAACCACCATGATTTACCAGGAAACCCATATTTGAATCGGTTTTTCCTCCCTTAACAGATTTGAGCAACTGTGGCTTTGAGCGTTATCAACTCTAGCCCATGTCCCAATTGGGTCTTCTCTTTACACCACTCAACCACCTTGGCCTCCTCCTCGTCAGTCATAACTATAAGAGGCCCTCTATGTCTTTTATGAGTCAATCCATTTATCCAATAATGTATTGATGAGGTAGCAATACCATGTTTTTGTGCAGATGCCCGAACTAAGTATCCATTAAACTCTATGTCGTCAATTGCAACTAACATTTCTTCTTTTTTCCATCCTCTTATATGCTGATATCTTTAGTTGAGCTTGCCCCTTGGACTGTTGTTGATGGTGGTTCTGTGGGTGATGGTGTGAGAACATTAGCTTCAGTTGCATGGTCATCCTCAACAACGTTCCTTAGGGCATTGTTGACATTGACATCACCTGTCCTGTCCTCATCTGACGATGGGCATCACAGTTGGGCACCCCTTGCCACTCTCTTGCCACTTCTCCTTGTATGAGAAACATAACTAAATATTTTCATAGATGCAACAACCTACAAAATTATTGCATGCATTTAATTAAGAATATTTGTAAATTATGCTTTCATACAAGGCAAAAGTACTTCTGCTTTATTACAAAAAATTATGAATATGTATGTTATTATCCTTGAAAAATCAAAACTGCATAATCATTTTGGTGTATGTCTTCAAAATTATTAGTGATTGTTGTTTTGATAACTTGTATTTACACTTAAATACCATGACTGTATTTGTACTTGGAAAACTATTGTCGGTTTCCGCCTTCTTATGGTACTATGAGAAGATATGGTATTTATTGTTGTTTGAATTAATTTATTTAGACTCATGTTTGTTCTCACAATTGAATTCATTCATGGCCCATACTGTCTCACCAAGTGGAATTGCATTGTCGATCATGTGGTTCAAGTAGGGTTTGCCTTATGTTGCTTTCAAGTTGAAAAGAGCTTTTAAGTAATAAGAAACTTCTACTATGTTAGTATCCTTGAAAAATCAAATATACATAATCATTGTGTTGTATGTCTTCAAAATTATCAGTGATTGTTGTTTTTATAAGTTGTCTTTACACTTAAAATACCATGACTGTATTTGTACTTGGAAAACTATTGTCAGTTTCCGCCTTCTTCTGGTGCTATGAGAAGACCTGGTAGTTACTGTTGTTTGAATTATTTGTTTAGACTCATGTTTATTATCGCAATTGAATTCATTCATGGCCCCCGTTATCTCACCAAGTGGACTTGCATTGTCAATCATGTAGTTTAAGTAGGGTTTTCCTTAATATGTTGCTTTCAAGTTGAAAATAACTTTTGTGTAATAAGAAACTTCCATTGTAGTAGAAGCTTCTCCTGCAAGATTTACTCTAGGATTGCTAGTGTCAATATTGCGGCTTGTCTTGGTGTTTTCATATATTCTAGCCTCTATGAACAATCATGGTCTGAGTTACCATAACCAACCTGAGAATATATTGAAGGGATTGGTTGTTTGACTACAAAGTAAGGAACTCTAAGATGAGTTCAACATTTGGTATTATCAAGGATGCATTGATGGGAGTGGGTTCATGTGTTTGGTAGGATGTATTTGAGAGTTGTACTGTTGGAGGATCATGTAGTTCAAGTAGTGTTTGCCTTGTGTTGCTTTCAAGTTGAAAATAACTTTGAGTAATAAGAAACATATACTATGTTACTATCCTTGAAAAATTAAATATACATAATCATTTTGTTGTATGTCTTCAAAATTATCAGTGATTGTTGTTTTGATAACTTGTCTTTACACTTATAATACCATGACTATATTTGTACTTGGAAAACTATTGTCGGTTTTCACCTTCTTCTGGTACTATGAGAAGATCTAGTAGTTATTGTTGTTTGAATTAATTTGTTTAGACTCCTGTTTGTTATCGCAATTGAATTCATTCATGGCCTCCACTGTCTCACCAGGCGGACTTACATTGTCAATCATGTAGTTCAAGTAGGGTTTTCCTTATGTTGCTTTCAAGTTGAAAAGAACTTTTGAGTAATAAGAAACTTCCATTGTAGTAAAAGTTTATTCTGCAAGATTTGATCTAGGATTGCTAGTGTCAATATTGTAGGCTTGTCTTGGTGTTTTCATATATTCTAGCCTTTGCCAACATCAATGATTTGAGTTACCATAGCCAACCTGAGAACATATTGAAGGGATTGGTTGTTTGCCTACAAAGTAATGAACTCTAACATGAGGTCAACATTTGGTATTCTCAAGGATTCACTGATGGGAGTGGGCTCATGTGTTTGGTAGGATGTATTTAAGAGTTGTACTATTGGAGGATCATGTAGTTAAAGTAGTGTTTGCCTTATGTTGCTTTCAAGTTGAAAAGAAATTTTGAGCAATAATAAACTTCTACTATGTTAGTATCCTTGAAAAGTCAAATATACAGAATCATATTGTTGTATGTCTTCAAAATTATCAGTGATTTGTGTTTTGATAACTTGTCTTTACAGTTAAAATACCATGACTGTATTTGTACCTGGAAAACTATTGTCAGTTTCCACTTTCTTCTGGTAATATGAGAAGATGTGGTAGTTACTAGTGCTTAAATTAATTTGTTTAGACTCTTGTTTGTTATCACAATTGAATTCCTTCACGACTGCCACTGTCTCACCAAATGGACTTTCATAATGCCTTCTAGGTCGGTTCTAGGTCTATTCTTCGATCTGCAAGAAGACTCTTTGTGAGTTCACAAAATACACAGAGGGACTCTTTGTTGTTACTAACTCCTTGATTAGGATTTTGGCTTTCATGCCCAGCATTTGATTTAATGTCTCAAGGAGCTTGGTCCTAAGAATGCTTATGATTTTTGAAGAAATGAAGCCAAAGCACGACTTCTTTTTAGAAGGTTAGGCTACTTTTTTTATCAGTCACTTACAGGTTGTTCCTATCCATTTAGGGGCATTCTTGAACTTTTTTATGAAAATAAAGTGGGGTTTTAGTGGGTCCCCAAAAGATATCAGTAAGGTAGAAAGGTGAGAACATTGTATCATGCTTTCCATGTAATTGAATGAATTTGCTTGGGTCTCTAGCTGTACTAGGTTAGTTTACAAGGAAGTTCTAATTTCCAATTATAAGAATGCTTTGATTAACAACATGTTTCTAATTCTTTGGCGTCTGGATTTTATATTGGATCCTCATCAATGGATGTAACAGTGACTAGCTCTCGATCTCACTTTCAATAGAGTCTGTAGTTACCCATGGAGCTTCTATCCATAGGATTCAGTTATGGCAACCAAGCGTCTTCACCAACAGTGTGATGTCAGAGTGAGAGGCTTGAGTGCTTCTTATAATGAGGATGCTTTTAGTGCACAAGTGGATGATAGAGATCCTATGCGTATTGTGGATTATTGCAAATATGTGATGGGGATATATGATTCTCAATTAATTGATAAATGACTTGCAAAGATGAGTTGTTCGAAAACAAAGATTGAAGGAGTGCAGATATACATGAGGAAAAGACTTTTGTTAGATACCTTAGTTGCTTAGAGTCTATATAAAATCTTTTGTGTGAGGGATGACTAATTGTCTTAGCGTAGAAGTTTATCCTACAAGATTTGATCCAGGATTGCTAGTGTCAATATTGTAGGTTTGTCTTGGTGTTTTCATATATTCTAGCCTCTGCCAACAGTAATGATCTGAGTTACCATAACCAAGCTAAGAACATATTGAAGGGAATGATGAGCACATTAATTGACCAAGTTCAATCTAATTGTAATACTTCAGGATTTTTTGAGGAAAAAATAACATTTCATTCAAATATTCAGCCCAAGATTAATTTCTCATAGGTTCTGTTCTTTTTCAAAATATAGAAAAATAGAAAAAATATATATTTTCATGAAAATGAAACTATAAGATCTAAAATAAAAAACTGTGAGAAATTAAAATAGAATTGTCAGAAAAATGTGTTGTAATTGAAATAACTAACCTGGATATACTGTCAAATGTTTTGTGATGTTTTGTCTCCAAGGCTGGTGAATAGTTTGAAAGCATAACATGCAAATTCAGCAGTGGTTGAGCTTCTTTTATAGTTTATTTCACTTGAATTTAATTGGTGGTAAGGATGGACATGGATTACAATGGCTTCATTTTGAATGTGTGATCTAGATTTAATTTTGTTAGATAGCTAATCCTTAGGATTAACCTTGGGTCAATTTGGGTAGTTATTAGAGTCCAAGAACTCCTGGGAATAATTCAATAGTTTCCTATATGTATTTATATGTAAAACATGTATATAATTCTTTGAGATCATTTAATATATAGTTTATTTAGTTTTCAGTTGAATTGTCTTACAATGGCATCAAAGCGAGTTGTTCATTCACCTGTTGATTGAGATGCACCACTATTTATGTGGCCAGAAAGAATATATATCTAATTGAGACAGAAGTGTGCTTGGTAGACCATAGTCACTAATCCATATTTGTAGTCAAGGAAAGGTTTACGAATTGGTTCCCTGGCAAGGGAATGAGAGAGATTGAGAAAGAGATACATGCTGGATTGATACTTGTTGCAGTCCTCACTTCATCATAATATTGCCTCATAAGCGCTTTTTACTTTTAGAGTGTTCTCAAGTTTGGTGATTGGCTTTATACCTTACTTTGATTTTCTTACGGTAACACTAGGTTAACTCTTAAATATATTGAACGAGCATGCAACCCAATAAAAGAAACGGTTTGCATAGTGGCACATTTGGTGAAAGTGCATTGGCACGACCTGTGTTGTAGTCTTTGGATATCAAATGCAAGGGAATCATGTTGTTGCCCACACCGGTTATTGGACATTAAGGAATGGATTACAAGAATCAACAATTCTACAACAAATCATGATATATGATGAGAACTGTATCATTCATGCCTTAAAAAAAAAATTGAAGTTTGGATTGAAGTTAAATAACATACCAAGTAGGGGAAGAGAGAAATAGAAATCCAGATGATGTCAATTGTTTTTTGATGCTGCATCTTTGTTTTTATGCTATCAGAACGTGTTCCTTTTCTCCGAGTAAGGTGTTGTACATTAGTTTAAAAGGTTTGTATGTTATCTTCCCTTTCGATGCTTGCGAGTGTTGAGAATATTTTTATTCACTACTATGTTGAAGCTCTGCTTGTTAGCATGAAATCTAAATTGTGAAGTTGGAATTGAATGTTGAATCAGTAATTTGTAAATTGAAGTGTTGAAATCCATGAACATTGTGTTAAGATCAAATTAATTAAAAAAGAGGCCGCAATCAACTTTGGTATTTTTTGAACATTGGTATTGTCCATGCAGGGACTAATTGATACTAAAATAAACCCGGAAGAGTACGAAAATAATTTTGTAATCATTGTGTATCCAAAAGTTGAATTTTTTATTCCTCATATTGAATTTCGAATGATGAGAAGAACAAATGAAGTTTTTATACAAAATTTACAATTGTAAAGAACTGTTGTATTTTGTTTAAGGCATAAATTCCATTTGCAAACTGAAAAACATACGACGATTTTGGATTTAGACCTAGATGACTGAGAACATACTTGTGGAGAGCCTGTGCATCTTTGAATTAAAAGTGGAGTCTATATTGAAGGAGGAAGAATCTGTTGCAGTTTCCTGGAGAAGTATGTGATTGAGAACTGATGTTGTAAGATGAGAACATAGGGGCTTTTAATACAAACCTTGCGCAGTTGATGGAGAAGCTTCGTTCCCTATGATAATAGCCATGAATTACTGATTCAGAATTCAATGTATAATATTTATTATTAATTCATTTTATATAAAAGAACACGAATATGAAGGTGTATGCCTATGGTGAAGTTTCCTATATTTATGGCCGCTGAGATAACTGTACAATGAATAGAGTCCAACATTGTCATCAAACTAAGAAATGGTGGCTTAGTCGACTGGTCACTGACTGACTTGACTGCATATATTGATACATAAATCGAATAAAACTTATCGGTGTGCATAATGTGCAGGAAATCCATAAAATGTGTGATTGAGAACAACAACCATCGTAGCTCATAACGATTTTCATGCATCATTTCTCAAAAAGTGGTAAAAATCGATTTTGATTTCTGAAGTCATATTTTGTGTAGCACGCTTGAGGAGGTTTCAATTTGTTTGCAAATTCTTTGATGGAGTAATGAATCCGATAAGAATATAAGATGGCTTCAACGTCAATAAGCACTTGAAGTTGAATAACCACAACTGAAAAGGAAGCTTATAATTTCAAAATTACTATTTGTTTTTTATTGAGCATGAAAGTTTAATTTGGTTAACATATGATTATGAAAACAAGAAAAGCAAAGGGAATTGTGGTTAGTAAAGTTATTTATTCTATTGAAGGTCTTAAGTTCAAAACTTTGTAGAGACAATTTTGAAATATTTTTTTTCTAGAAGTTGTCACAAAAAGGCGACATTTTGTTTGTAGCAATGTAATAAAAAAAATCTTGTTGAAATAATGTTGTAAATGGGTGCCTTTTCGGTTGAACCTGACACCCAATTATCATAAATTTGTTTGTATTGGGTGCATTTTTGGAGGTAGTTGACACTCCTTTTTCAAATTTAATCATTGAATAACATGGCTAAAGTCGATGATTTGTTGTAGTTATTACGCATTTTAATGTCAACGAGTGTTTATAACAGTGTCCAAGTCAGCAGAGGCACACTCTTTGACATCCAAATATATTTGCAAAATGCGAAAAGAAAAATTGAATTTTTGGAACTAGAATCCCAGTTTTAGCGAAAAATACTGCAAAAGAAGAATTTTGAATCCATTCTTGTTCAGAATAATAGTGTATTTGAGCCTGATCATCAAAGTAATGTTTCTGCAGGACCAAAAATTGCTCTTGAAGAGCCTGTTTTTCAATATGAGCAACCATCACAACCACTTCAACAACCTTTACGAAGATCTACAAAAGGAAATGCAACTAAAAGTTCTTATGAGAAGTCTAATATTCTCAAAACTTTCATAAGGCCATGGAAAGAGATTAGACACAATAAACACAAAACTGGTTTGGGTTACAAAGAGGATGTTCCGGATGTATCTTTTCACGTACGAGATTTTGCTAAACCAATACAATTCTGAAGCACTGGATTTCTAGACGGTGTTGTTCCAAAACAAGTTGATAGATGCCAATAGTGTAACAGAGTTGTACATATGAAAGATAGGTGTTTTTATCTTCACCTGTGTGAGAATTGCGGAAAGTGAAATCATCATACAAATAGATGTTCCAAAAAGAAGTCTATTGCAAGAGAGAAGGTAAATTTCAGATGGATCGTTTCTTGGGATTGGACTAAAACAATGAAAAATATTTACAAGGTATATTTGAGAATATGTTGCAGAGTGATGAGCAGCCTTGCAGTAATAAAGAGTACTTCTCACCTTGCATCTGACAAGGGGGTAATGGTTGACGGTCTGCTACATGTTCGAGTTCAAGAGGTCAAGCGAGTTTGCGTCAAATTTGAGTTGATTGATTTGATTGAGTACTTCCATGTTTGGAATTATTCGAGGAACTATTATGATAGTTATATAGTTTGTGGTCACCTTAAAACCACATTTTTTGTTGTTTAGTGAATTGCTATGAAAGTTCCAGAGTTGGTGTTGGTTGAGACCTTGAGTTCTCCCATCTTCGTTTGTGGTTATTTTTAAAAACCATTTCTTGAGAGACATTCATCTCTTGGCTTAGATGCATTTTTACATTTTGAGTTCTCGTTCTTGGACTTTGGTATATCCCTTTGGATTAAGGGGGAATTGTTAGATAGTTAATCCTCGGGATTAACCTTGGGTTAGTTTGGGTAATTATTGGAGTCCAAGAACTCCCGGGAACTAATTCAGTTGTTTCTTACATGTATTTATATGTACAACATGTACATAATTCTTTGAGACCATTTAATATACAATTTATTTGGTTTCCAGTAGAATTGTCTTACAAATTTGATGTGATCGAATGGTTGGGAATTTGTTGTTTGTTGATCCATGTGGTTTGATCTGTTTTAATGAAAAATAGAATGGGTTAGGTATCATTTATTGAAGTAATTGGGCTTGGTGTCATTTATTGAACATGTGGTTTGATCTGTTTTAATGAAAAATACAATTGGGTTGGGTGTCATTTATTGAAGTTATTGGGTTGGGTGTCATTTATTGAACAAAGTGGGTTTAAATGTTATTGGGTTGGGTGTCATTTATTGAACACATGGGGTTTAAATGTTAAACAACACAATAGTTATGGGTGACATACATTCACTTTTATTGTGTGCAGGTATGAATATTTACTCATGAGTGAGGGTTGAAGTGACTGCTACTTTGTAATTCTGGAATAGACTACTTTGGAAGGATTTATGGTTTTATTGTTTTCTAATTGGGTCAATATGGTTTGTACTCTTAAGTATTAAGATACTATTTATAGACAGTTGTTGACCCAATCAATGTTTTGGAAAATTTTAGACATAAATTAAAACTTATTTGCACATGTTATTTATCTTTGTTTAAATATTGGTTGTAAAAGTGTCAATTTCTATTGGGTTGGTAGAACCAATACTGTATCAATCACGGATGCTCCATAGACATCTCTCCCCTAAGAAGCAGCCATCACTACAAAAAAAACCGAAAAAACGACTGCGAAACTTGTTTGTATGTATCCTTCTTTCCTCGATTTTTGATGGTTGGAACGCCCGTGGATAGATGACAATATATAGAGGTAGATGCCTGTTGATTGAAGACCATAGTTTCACGTCTCTCACATGATGTGAAAGCTACCAAACATCCGATGTAGCTTAAAGTATTTTTTGTTTGTATACACTTGTCCTTGGCTTGGTTCAATAAAAAGGTTTTCGTACGACTTACGTAAAGACTGTTCACAACGGAAATCACTTTTGT
Source organism: Pinus taeda (assembly GCA_000404065.3). NCBI lineage: Eukaryota > Viridiplantae > Streptophyta > Pinopsida > Pinales > Pinaceae > Pinus > Pinus taeda. The sequence goes on along the minus strand of APFE031259798.1, from coordinate 40,195 downwards.
GACTCGCGAGGAAGGCAACCAATTCCCCTAGCACATTTATTATTAAGCTCCAGCTGCTCTGAGGCGATTCTGAATAGATCCCATCCGCGGTACATAACCTATTTATTGTTGCACTATTTAACACACAATTTCTCCCATTTAAAATTGGCACCACATGGCTTATTTGTGTTCTCCAATGAGTATTAGTTAAGATGCTTTATTGCTTATCAGGAAAGACATTGGAAGACATTGGAGATGACTAGATCATCAGAATGTTCGATAGGAAACATTCTGTGCCGAATAGTGCAATACTAAATAGGGTATGTACCGTGCGTATGATGTATTATGAATAGCGTTAGAGCGGCGGAGTCGCAAATATTAAACGTTGTCGGGCAAATTGCCTGCTTACTCCGCAAGCTGTCGCGTGGGGTGGCTTTACGTAAGTCTTACGAAAACCTTTTTATTGACTGAAGCGAAGGACAAGATGTCGCTTTGCTTACGGGGCTATCTTGTCATCGATCAACGGCCATCTACCTCTATATATTGTCATCAATCAATGGGCGTTTGAACCATCAGCGAAGAAGGATAGATATAAGCAGCCTGCAGGTTTGTCTGTCGTTTTAATCACTGCTTTTCTTTGCAGTGATGGCTGCCACTTCGCAAGTTTGTCATAATAAGAGAGCAAGAGATGAGAATTGGAATGGTGGAATAGCTTTGGCAGATCAGAAAAAAATCAAAAGTGGACGGTTGGCGCATGATAGTTATCTTATGGCCTTGCTGGAGAAGATCGATAATATGGATGCTAATCCGAAAGAACCTCATGCTGTAATTCAGCTCAAGGACGAGAGGTTGAACAAGGTTATGAAATCTGCTGAAGATGAACGAGGATTGATCGGGCAAGCCGCTGTTATTGATGAGAAGGGCGGTACCGAGTTGAGTTCAACGCAACGCGGTGAATTAACTGAGTTATTTTGACGTGATCTCGGTTTGTGATACACTAGCAGATATGCATTCAGAAGGAAATTACGTGGATGTTATGGCAGAGCTCGGTTTCTTTTTGTACAATACGGCTGGCGAACTTGACGTTACCTTGAACCTTTTCGATTGGGATTCGACGGCCAATATGTATTGGGATCCCGTGTATGGTTATGCTGAGACTCCCGCAGATTCCTATAGGTCTCTGTGGGAGGATGATATTTGGCAGTTGAATGAAACTGTTGAACCACCCCGGTAAGAAGTATTTGCAATTAGTAGAGCGGAGTTTCATGACGTTTGGAATGATCTTAGATAAAACCAGACAGCTGTGAGTTACACTGTTAAAGCCCTTTGACTATATATCATGGAGTAAATTTGTTCAAAAAATGATACTTCTGATGTTTAATATATCATGGAGTAAATTTGTTCAAAACATGATACTTCTGATGTTTTATTTAGAGTTATTTATTTATTGAACTGAGAGGTTGATTCTCTAGTTAAGTAATTGATCAAAATTAAATTTGTACGTTTTTAAAAAAACAAAAAAAATAAATTAAAAAAAAATAAATATACAAAAGATTTAAATAAAATAGTCCCATTAAAAATTGGATTCCTCTAAACTCAGGTTAAATTCATATTTAAAATAAATTTATACCAATAATTATCATAAACACCATTTAAAATACAAGGTAAACCTCGAGCTCACACCATTTAAAATACAAGGTAAACCTCGAGCTCATCTTTCTCTAGCCCTCAAGTAAATTTATTTTATATTATTTAACCATTGGTATATCTTAGCAAACTTCGATTTGTAAACATTTTGTCAAAAATGATATCAACCATGTCCAAGGCTAGTTTCGAATTTTCATTCTTTTATCTTGAAGTTCTAAGGTTGTGTTATTCAAAGATTTTTACATTTCCCTAAAAGAATGAAATTTCTAAAAATTCTTACAAAAAGTTATAAATTTAATGTTTGGTTTATTAGAGTTGATTGGTTATTTCTACTTTATTTTTAAACTATTTTTTTATAATTAATAAAAAATAAATTGTTTTGTTTAATCAACATTGCTAATAATTTTGGAGTTACAATGATGAAATCACCGTCTCAACGGAATTTAAATTTCTCATTAAAAAATAACCTTACAAATTGTAATATGTTAAGAATATTTTTATTTATTATTTTATAAGATAATAATTTTAAAATGATTAAAAAATCAGAATGTTTAGCGTTCTCTCTTTACAATTATGTAGTACGTGATTCTGAAATCTGTCAACTTGACTTATAGATCTATTGTATAACGTTAGAATATAGGACTCCGCGTATTGCCTCGGTTTTTCTCGGGATTTAAAATGTCCATGAGCTAGTCTAACACAAAATTAAAATAGAATAAACCAAAAACTCATACCTTTCAAGGTTGTTCAATAAGTAGAACATAATATCATATTGGAAATTTGAAATTTTGTCGGTTTGAGTTCAGACTTGAAAGATGTGCAGCCACGCAGGGAAAGACGAAGGCCCGTCAAAAACGATATGCGAGGTAACTACTAGAGCTAGAATGTCACGGTGGGTATTTGGAGGGAGGTTTCATTGCGCGTGGAATAAGGACTAGAGCTTTCCTGAAAAACAACGGAACATGGTAGAAAGAAAAGCGCGTGTTTCTAGACACATGTCATGCACAGATACTGTCTGAGCATTTTCTGAAATATCACAGCAAACTACCAGAAAGAAAGCTCGTTTTTAAAGACACACATTATACTTAGGTGTAGATACAAAACATGGCACCAGCCGCCCGCTCATTGGCATCGGGCCCTATTGAGCATTGTTTGCTTACGAAGTGCAGTTCACTTGCTTGTGCAATGAATATGCGGCGCTCATGTGACTGCCTGCCTCGATGTTGAAACGAAATATATTATGCCATTCAGGGTTGGAATTTAACATGTTTTGCTCTGTGTTTATCATCCCTTCACAACACCATTGTCATTTGTAAACACGTTTTTCTACGAATTTGAAGGTTGTAAACACGTTCTACGAATTTGAAGGGTTTTTAATTGTTTTTCTGTTTTTTAAGTAAAGATGATAGAAGTGAAATATGTATTTTTGTAAGCTACAGTGAATAGTGAAAAACCTATACACTCTACAATCCATTTACAAAGAAGTTTGTTTTAAGTAGAGATGTTAAATTTTTTGAAAATAAATCTTGTTCAAACTTTAAATCAGCGAGTTCATTCACCACAACGGCCAAAATTGCAAGTTCAAAAATCAGCGAGTTCATTCACCACAACGGCCAAAATTGCAAGTTCAAAAAGACTCAAACCATTCTGAAAATATATATTAATAATAGATATTTTCATAAGACAATAAAAAACTAGAACCATCATGGAAATATATGAGCAGGAGCATGATTTTGGTAAATAGAATATGTTTGTCTTTCTTTCTTGTTCGTCCAACCTATTTTGAAGAGGCAGTAAACATTGGGTTGATGCAATGCATCAAGAAATCACAGCCATATAGAAGAGTTAGACTTCTGAACTAGTTGATTTCCCAAGAGACAAAACCAACATTGGTGTTAAGTGGGTATACAAGACCAAACTGAATGAAGAAAGAGAAATTGAAAAACATGAGGTTAGGATGGTTTTCAAAAAATTCTCATAGTAGTTTGGTGTAGAGTATGGTGAAACCTTTGCTCGGGTTGCAAGGTTAGACACAACTAGAACTATTTTGGCCATAACAGCAAACACAAATATAAAGTTTTTCAACTTATGTAAAATCTTCTTTCTTAAATGGTATATTAGAAATAGAAAGTTTTTCAACATGATATAAAATCTTCTTTCTTAAATGGTATATTGCAGGAAGAGGTTTATGTGGAGAAAACTCCTGGTTTTGAAGTTTTAGGATAAGTGCATAAGGTGTATAGGTTGAAAAAAGCCTTATACAACGATGAAACAAGCTCCCCGAGTTTGGTACAGTCGAATCAACAACGCTTACTTCATCAAAAGTGGTTTTGCAGAAGAAGCCACGAGCCAACTATATATACCAAAATGCATGAATGTACAATTCTCATTGTTTGTTTGCCTTTATGCTAATGATTTGTTTCATACAGGGAATATGATGTTAGAAGAATTCAAAACTGACATGCAAACAAAATTTGATATGACTTATCTATGGCTCATGAAGTACTTAGGTATTGAAATTCAACAATTTATTCATGGCATTTTTTGTTTGTCAACAAAAATATGCCACTAATATCCTCCAAAATTTCAGAATAATAAGTGCAAACGAGTTGATACTCCAATTGCTCCAGGCACTAAGCTAAGCAAACAAGATGTAACACCACGAGTTGATTCCACATTGTATAAAATTCTAGTTGGTAGTCTCTTGTATCTCACTGCAACTAGACCTGATATCATGTTTGCAACTAGTTTTCTTTACAGGTTAATGGAATCACCTAATATTTCCCATTGGAAGGTTGCAAAAGGTATCTTAAGATATGTTGCAGGAATAAAAGACTATGGCTCTTTCTACACATACTCTGAAGATTGCTCACTTTCAAGCTATATATACACCGCTATGTAGGCAATTTAGATGATCGCAAAAGCATTCCAGGGTATGTTTTTCACCTCAGAACCAATATGATATCATGGGGATGTAAGAAACAACTCCTTGTTTCAATATCTTCTGAAGAGGCAAAGTATGTAGCTACAACTTTAACAACTTGTCAACTAGTGTGGATGAGAAGAATATTGAAGGATCTTTCAAATGTTCAAAAAATGCTAGTCCTATTTTCATAACAACTATGTCATTCTTTTGTCCAAAATCATGTCTTCTAGTGTGGATGAGAAGAATATTGAAGGATCTTTGAAATGTTCAAAAAATGCAAGTCCTATTTTCTATGATAACAACTATGTCAATTCTTTGTCCAAAATCATGTCTTTCATAAAAAAGAGAAAGTCTATTGACGCACGTTTCAATTTCATTCATGAGTATCTTATTTCATTTTTGTCGATCATGAGATCAATTTGCAGATATTTTTACAAAACCATTGGGCAAAAATGTATTTAAATTTCAAAGAGAGCACTTCGACATTGTAAGTGTCAATAATTGTAACAATTAAGATTAAAAGAGAATCTTCATAGAATTAATCTCACTATCTACTAAGTATCATAAGTAAGTTTTGATTTACTTGAGTTTAACGGGAGCTTTATTGTTGTATGCCCTCTGCATTCTTTATTCTTTATTAGTTGCACGCCTTTAAGTTTGAACTCAAACCAACAACATTTCCAATTAAACTATAATATTATATTTTATTATCGAATTTCACAACCTTGAATGGTATAACAGGCCCATTTTTTTTTTCTAAACAGTTATTTTGGATCACCAACAAAAACTAATTTCGATATATTCCCGAAGAGGTTCTACGAATAAAATATGGAGAAATATAAAAAAATGATAACTCGTGATTTCGTGTAATTGGCAATACACAATCTTATATTCTATTTTATAGCAGAGGTGGCAGATTTAAGAATCACTTACTCCATTATTGTAAAGGAATAAAGCAACTATTTTTTTTAAATTATATTTTTATTTGTTTAAATTTTTAATTACAATAATAAATATAAATATTTTTAATAATATTTTTAATTGGAATTAGGAACTTTAATCATTTTATTAATTAATTTTTTTAATTCAGTGATGTAAATTAAAAAATATTAGTATATTTTCATCGTCACCACTATATTAATAGATAAAATTCAAACCATTAATTTTCTTTTACATCTAAATCACATATTTAAACCATACTTAAATTAATTTTTTACAAAATATAATTAAATATTTATTATGCCATTGTTAATTACCAATTATTAAAATTAACCTCACCTTAAAAAAATGGAAAATGAACAAAACTAAAAAAACTAAATAATTTCATATTTACAAAATTACAATTAAAGTTTACTATACCACCTGCCACGTATCATTTAATGGGAAATAAAGTGGTGCTACAGTTACGAGAGGTCCTCCATCATTTGTCATTAGCAACATGGTACATGCACCTTTGGAATTGGTGTTATGAGCATTAAAAAAAAATCCAAAAAGTCACATGCTCTTGAATTAAAAAATCCAATCAACAACGCGGCAGTTGGGTTATGAAATGCCCTTTTGTTCCATTTCACTAAAAAAATGACATTCAAAAAATCTAAGAAATCTTGCATATTTAGGTTTTCTAAAACCAAGATTTGGTTGGTGAACATTTTGAAGCATAATATTGTCTTTATTGTTATTATTATGACTAACAAAAATCTAATATACTTGACCAAACTCGATTATTAAGCCTTACGATTAAACCTAATATTAAAGCAAACCCAATATTAATCTAGGGTGATAACCTATTTTGATATGTGTCTTTAGTTTTGAAAGGTTGATTGGATCATGAAAGGTAGCTCGAGATTGGATACATTTAATTATTTGGATGTTTCGTTAGCTGAGATGGGAGTCATCAATTTCAAAAACATAAATCAACATAATTGGTTCCTTCAAATGTTAAAATCTTATCATGTGATAAACAATGTATGTAAATTTAATATAATTAATATAAATTGTTTAAATAATGGGTTAATATTATTACTATATTATATAAGTATTAAAAAGGTTTAATAATGATTAATAATATTATATTACATAATTTAAAGTTTATGATTGAATATTAATATTAATTAATATAATAATAAGAATTTATTTGGAGATTAATTTAATAAAATTTAATATTAATATTAAAGTTTAATGTTTAAAAAAAATTAAATATTGAAATATTTTGGTTTTGTAAATTTAGTAGACACTATATTTTCATTCATGGTTTAATATATTCACTCTGATTGGCGTGGGGAATTGAAATTAGTGAATTCATATCAAAGAGTGCCTTAATAGAGCACTTGATCACCATCTATCTAAGACCGAGAATTAAATCAGTGAATTCACATCAAAGAGTGCCTTTACAAAGCACCCGATCACCGTCTATCCAAGACCCCGTGGACTAATATTGAATGTTTTATATTATAATAATAATAATAATAATAATAAGAATAAAGTTACTAATGTTAATAATAAAAATATTAAAGGATAGAATGCTTTAACATGATTAATCAAGGATATTTATGATTGAATGCAATCAACCCTTAAATGCACAACCATAATCTATTATAGAAATGTATGGTCAACCATTGCAGAATATGTGAAACACTGGGAAGTCATGTTCAACCATGGGAAATGTAGGTCAACAATGGTCAACCATAGTTAAACAATGGTTAACCATAACCATACAATTTTTAACCATAGTGAAAACATAATTAACAATGTTTAAATATGGGAAACATGGACAACTATAATCAACTATAACTAGTCATAATCAAATAATTATTAGACATAGTTATTTGCAAATAATTATTAGACATAGTTATTCATAATGATACTTAATATTATTATTAACTAAAATTAATAAATAAAGTTTTATGTTAATATTAACATATTAATATATATTAACAAATCAATATAACTATTATATAATTCAAAATATTATTATATATCATAAGTTATGAAGATTAAAATAATACATAACATTAAAGTTAATTTTATTAGTAAATATTGATATTAAAGTTTATGTATGATTATTAATATTAATGTATTAAATATTATTTAAATATTAATCTTCTATATTAAATACGAAATATAGTAAAAATTAATGTATAATAATTTATAGATGTATACTCTACTAATATTTATAATTAGATTTTAATAATAAATGATTAATATATATCAATATATTAATTAAATATTTACTATATTATTCCATGGGTATTTATAGTCTTAAGGTTTATAATATTAAAATTTGGGTTTATAATATTGATCATTAGGTTTATAATATTGATCTTAAGATTTACATTCCTATGGTTTCATTATCCCTTGGGTTTGTAATGTTAATTTCTTGGGCTTATTAGTCTCTTAGATTTATTAATCCCTTGGGTTTAAAATAGTCTCTTAGGTTTAAAATAATCCGTTAGTTTTAATAATCAATAATCCTTTAAGTTTAATATTGTGATAATGGAATGGTATGGAAATCTATCCAATGTTGCAGCGTGACAAGAATTGTTACAATGTGACAAATAGTGTGACAATCATTGTCCACAATTTATTCAATGTTGCATTTCGACATTCTTAAATTAGGGTCTAATACTCTCATTTATAATATAAGCTTTAGGGATTAGGGTTTGTTCTCATTTATAATATTGGTCTTAGGGTTTATAATCTTAATTTTTATTATGGTACGTTTTATAATACTAATTCTAGAGTTTTTAATCCCTTGGGTTTATATTATTAATCTTAGGGTTTATAATCCCTTGGATTTATAATAAATTCTATGGTTTAATATTATTCACATGGTTTCATTATGCTTTGGGTCTATAATATTAAACCGTTTGGTTTACGGTTTATAATATTAAGTTTTATATTTGTAAGGTTTATGATATTAATCCTATCATTTATAATCCCTTGGGTTTATAATATAAGTCTTAGACTTAATATTATTCCCATGGGTTCATTATTCTTTGGGTTTATAATATCAATCCTTTAGGTTTATTAATCCCGTGAGTTTATAATATTAGTAGTCTGCTAGGTTTATTAATCTGTTGGGTTTAAAATATCATTAATATCTTTGGTTTTATAATCTATAATCCCTTGGGTTTAATATCATGACATTGGAATGGTACAAAAATCCATCCAATGTCACAATGTGATAAGCATCGTCACAATGCTACAAGCACTGTGACAATCATTGTCACATTGACACATCACATTGCAACTTCTTCAATGTCACATTGTGACATTGAATAAATGAGGGTTTAATATTCTGGTTTATAATGTTGGGTTTATGGCATATAATATTAAGGTTTATAATCATAGGATTTGTCATATTAATCTTAGGGTTTTTAATATCATGGTCAACCATACTTAAACAATGTCAACCATAACTATATAATTGTTAATTATATGGAAACATAATTAGCAATGTTTAAAACATGGTGAACGTGGACAACCTATGGTCAGTTATAAATGAACAATTGTTAGACATAGTCATATAATAATAATAGTTATTTAAAAATTAATAATAATACTTAATATTAAAATTTGCTAAGATTAATAATAAAATTTCATATTAATATTGAAATTTAATATTAACAACTTTTAATAAATAATAACATTAATGTGAATGTGACTATCAATATTAATTAAATATTATTTATAATATTACAAAATATATATATAGATAATAATATACCAATATTATTAATATATAAGTTAATATTTATATATAATAAATATTATATATATATAATATAATATATATATATTAATATATAATATAATATACCAATATTATAGTATATTAAGTAATAATATATATAATTATTACTTAATATATTATAAAATTGATTAATATTAATCTCTCATATATATATATTAATTAAATATAAATATAAATATATTGTATTAATATTAAATATAAAAAATAATAATAATAATAATAATAAATAGTCATAAGTATTCATAGTCTTACATAGGGTTTTTAAACTCTTGAGTTTATATTATTGATCTTAGGATTTATAATCTCTTAGGTTATCGTAGGATTTACTATTATTTCCATGGCTTCATTATCCCTTAGGTTTATAATATAAATCCTATGCTTTAATATTATTCTCATGGTTTCATTATCCTTTGGGTCTATAATATTAATCCATTTGGTTTAAGATGGTTTATAATTGTAGGGTTTATAATATTAATCCTAGGGTTTTAATCCTTTGGGTTTATAATATTCATCATATGGTTTACATTCTCTTGGGTTTATAGTATAAATCCTAAGTTTAATATTATTCCCATGGGTTCATTATATGGAAACTTTTAGGGGCTAACATTCGTAGGTGAGCTAAATTTCCATGGTTTTTCCAAAAAAAAATTTGCTAAATTCCTTATTTTCTAAAAATAATTTGCCCAAGTTTTATTATATAAAATTATTTTACATTCAATATCGGCAAAATTATATAGAGATTTTATCTAAAAACATAATAAATTTAAATATTTTTACAAAGATATCACCAAATATTTTATAGTTTTCATATTAGAGACTAGCAAGATTTACTAAGGTTTCTAAAACTTTAAAATAAATTTCCATCCTTAAAATTTTCCCCGGTTCATTATTTTTTGGGTTTATAATATCAATCCTTTGGGTTTTTAATCCCGTGAGTTTATATTATTAGTTCAATGGGTTTATTAATATGTTGGTTTAAAATATCAGTAATATCTTAGGTTTTATAATCTATAATCCCTTGGGTTTAATATTGTGACATTGTAATGGTGCAAAAATCTATCCAATGTCATAGTGTGATAAGCATCATCACAATGCGACAAGCATTGTGACAATCATTGTCACAATGACACATTACATTGCAAGTTCTTCAAAGTCACATTGTGACATTAAATAAATGAGGGTTTAATATTCTGGTTTATAATATTGGCTTTAGGGTGTATAATATTAAGGTTTATAATCACAGGGTTTATCATAATAATCCTAGGGTTTTTAATCTTTTGGATTTATAATATTGATCATATGGTTTAATATTATTCACATGAGCTCATTACCCCTTGGGTGTGTAATATTAGTCCTTTGAGTTTATAATATTATAAGTCTCTTGGGTTTATTAATCCTTTGGTTTTAAAATATCAATAATTCCTTAGGTTTAATAATCAATAATCCCTTAGGTTTAATATTGTGATGTTGGAGAAGTACAAAAATCTATCCAATGTCACAAAAATCTAGCCAACGTCGGAGTGTCACAAGCATCGTCACAATGTGATAAATAGTGTGACAATCATTGTCAGATATTTATTCAATATCAAGTTGCGACATTGAATAAATTAAGGTTTAATATTCTCATTAATAATATTGGGTTTATCGATTAGAGTTTATTCCATTGGGTTTATAATATTAATCATAGGGTTTATAATCTCTTTGATCTATAATATAATCCCAAGGTTTAATATTATCCCCTTGGGTTTATTATCCCTTGCGTTTATAATATTAATCCCTTAGGTTTATTAATCCCTCCATTTTATAATATTATTATTCCCGTGGGTTTATTAATCCCTTAGTTTAAAATATCGATAATCCCTTAGGTTTAATAATCAATAATCACTTGGGATTAATATTATGACATTGAAATGGTACATAAATCTATCTAACATCATAGTGTGACAAGAATTGTTGCAATGCAACAAGCAGTGTGACATCTTTGTCTTAATCATACATTAGATGCAATTTATTCAATGCTACATTATGACATTGAATAAATTAGGGTTTAGTGTTCTCGCTTATGATATTGGGCTTAGAGTTTATAATCTTAAGGTTTATAATCGTAGGGTTTATAATATCAATCTAGTGGGTTTATAATCCCTTGGGTTTATATTATAAATCCTAGGGTGTAATATTATTACCTGTGATTTAATCGCTTGGGTTTATTATCCCTTGGATTTGTAACATTAAATCTTGGGTATATGATATTGATCCCTAATATGTATAGTAATATATTAGGTTTTATAATATTAATCTTAGGCTTAATATATTAATCTTAGGATATAAAATCCCTACGATTTTTAATCCCTTGGGTTTATAATATAAATCTTAGGGTTCAATATTATTCCCATGGGTTCATTCTCCTTTAAGTTTATAACAGTAATCACTTGGGTTTATTAATCCATTGGGTTTATAATATTAATAAATGCCTAGGTTTATTAACCCTTGGGTTTGTTAATCACCTTGGTTTATAGTATTATTCCCTCAAGTTTATAATACTAATAATCGCTTGGGTTTATAATACTAATAATCTCTTGGGTTTATTAATCCCTTGGTTCTATAATATTAATCCCTTCAGTTAGCCAAGTTCGGCTAATGTAATCCTTGATAAGTCGCAATCAAGATTTAAAATCGTTTAATAATAACGGTACTAATATTAATAAAGTAGACTACTTCTAATAATAATAATAATGCAACATTGGTGTGGTACATATATGTATCACAACCATGATCAACATTATCCACAACGATAATCAACCGTGGTCAACCATTATGGTAATTGTTGTAGCATCCATCGTCATTTAAATTTCATTTTCAATTTTATCACAAAAAATAAAAAATCAAATATTATGTTCTAGAAACAAAATTAAAAGAGAATGTGAAAGTCTGAAAGTAGTGATTTGTTTTATATTATTGATGGCTTTCAAATCTAATATAAGGTGGGGTCCTGACCCATATGTTAATGTTCGAGCGGTATCACAAGATATGAGCAAGCATGGACTTGAGAAGTGGGTAAAGTGCTCCGCAGGGCAACAACAAGCACGAGTTATAACTCAGGTGCAACCCTCGCAATTGACCGTGATGACAAGGTGTTTCACCAAGATCTACGACTTGAGATTATTGTGGGAGTTTAAGCCCGATGAACCTCGTGTACACTCCCTACCCTCGCAGTGGGCCACCCCCATTTCTCCACTCCATCTCATCTCCTCCATGTCATCTGCCACCCTCATTCAGTATCATCCACCTCATTCACCATACTTCGTCACCTCATTTGCCACTCCATTAATTATTTACATTAATTACAAGTTTTTTACCCTCCAATGTAGTATTCTGTAATAACTCTTACTTTAGACAGTTAAGAGGTAGTTAAGTAGTTTGACAGTTTTGGCAGTTACCAACTGTCGCATGATGTATAAAAAGAGGCAAAATTATAGGAAAAAAGTCAGAATTTTGAAGAAGATGGAGACTATGTTATTGTATTCTTGATAAATTGATGATTAATGAAAGAATCAAAAGTTTTCTACACACTATTGGGTATGGTTCTGTAGTTTCTCTGTTATGTGTCATTATGTGTCTTACTTCCTTTAAGTATGGTAATGAAGCTGCAAGTCTTTGTTTACTTATGTGAATGAAGTTAAAATTCCTTAAAGAGCACTCCTAGCATTAAAGTTCCTACTTCTATATTTCTTCTAAGTTACAGATAATAGTTTTTGTGAAAGACACCATATTATTTTTAACTTCTAAAAGCACTCTTCACACAACATTTATATTCAACATCATATGGCATTATGAGACTTTCATATTAGCTAAATATTAAGGGTTAAAAGTCAGGTCCTTTAGGCCACTGACTTGAGGATACATCATACAAATAAGTGACATGAATAATAAAAATTAATGTCTGAAGCACAATTTCTACACATCCAAGAAATTGGTTTCTTAAGAGACAATAGTAACTATGGTAAACTACGGTCAACCATGGCCAACCATTTTCAACTGTTATTAATCAGTGTGAAACATAAGCAATCATGGTCAAACATGGTTGAACATGCTTAATCATAGTCAAACATTATGGTCATAAATAGTAAATGAATATGATCAAACATACTGGTGAACCCATTATGGTCATAATATTAATCCTATGATTTTTTATCCCTTAGATTTATTAATCCTTTATTTTATAATATTATTAGTCCCCTCAATTTATTAATCCTTTAAGTTTAAAATATTAATAATCCCTTAGGTTCATTAATTCCTCGAGCTTATAATATTAATCTCTAATATGTATAATAATATATTAGGGTTTATATTCTTAAGGTTTAATATTAATCCTAGTGTTTAGTACTCATTTTTGGGTTTATAATCCTTTAGGTCTATTAATCTATTAAATGAGCTAAGGTGATCTAATATCGTTGTTGGTCAGTCACAATCAAGTTATCACAACCATGATCAACATTAACCACACGCATGATCAACCATGGTCACCATGATCAAACTTTGATGAAAACTCAAACATGGTCAACAATAATGATTAGTCATGGTCGACCATAATAGTGAACCATGGTGAATCATGGTTAACCATGGTAAATTGTTATCAACCATTGTAGACCATAGTGAACCATGGTCAAACCTAGTTGAACATGTTCAATCATAGTCAACCATTATTATCATAAATGGTCAATGAATATGGTCAAACATATTGGTCAACCCATTATGGTCATAGTATTGGGTTTATAATATTAGGGCTTATAACATAGGGTTAAATATTAAGGTTTATAATATTGGAGGTATAATATTAATATAATAACACGATATGTGTGCGTAGGGTTGTTATTGTATAACTATTTATACTAGCAAATAGTAAATAGGTGTATGGTAGGGATTTAATTTCCATCTCTACAGATCTTAAAACCAAGAAAACTTCAATAATACTTATTAATTAATTATTTTTGATTAATTATTAATAACAATCACATTAATTAGATATACATGGTTGCTATATTAATATTGTAACATAATTAATATGATTAATTGACAACAAATAATAATTAATTAATTAATAATAATAATAATAATAATAAAATAATAATATTTTAATCATAAAGGGTTTAATATTAGAATTTGATTTTAAGTTTACAATATTGGTATTTTTAATTTTAGATTAAGTTTAATATTGGTGTCAATAATTATTCAGTTTACTAGTCTTTTATAATATTGAGTTTAATATTAGGATTTATAAAATTGGGTTAATAATAGTAGGATTTATAATGTTGGGTTCCTAATACTGGGGTGTTAAATTGGATTTTAAACAAAATAATAATTATTAATGTTAACATCAAACTAACTTCACTAATAATAATTAATAAACTATTTTTTTAATATTAAGGTTTAATATTGGGCTTTGTAATCTTAGGGATTATAATATTAATCTTAGGGTTTATAATGTTGGGTTTTAAATGGTTAAGTTTTATTATACTTGGTTTAATATTAGGGTTTATTAATGTGACATTGGAATAGTACAACATTGACAAACATTGCCGACAAAATTTATAATATTAATGTCTTTGTTTATAATATTAATTATTGAGTATATATATATATATATATAGAATATAAAATAACCAACAATTAATATTAACCACATATAAATAATTATTGAGCCATAATATAGTGGTGATAGATAAATAATTATATTAATAATATCAAATTCTATTATATATAATAATGTTAATTATATTAAATCATTATTATATTATATGTAATTATATGTAGTTAAAATATAACTATTTATATATCAAATTAATATTATATAGTAATATAATATTATATTAATATATAATATAATAATTAGCCCTCAGGGTTAGCTCAATCAGTCAAGCCGGGATCTCGCCAATGGGAAGTCACAGGGTCGAAACCTGAGAGCTCTTGGGGTCATGTTAGTAAATAGGCCAAGGGGTGTGACCCCCTTTGGGTGGGGTCCACCCTAGCGTTGTTTGATCCTGGATATAGCGGACCCACTGACCATGGGTATTTGTGAACCAGTAGTGAAATATATATATATGGTTGTTCTTATTTATATAGTGATTTATAATGAGAAATAATTACAAAATATACTTAATAATTATTTTTGATTGATATAAGCCAATCGGCCTATATCAATCACATTTATTAATTTATAATAAATATAATTGTGAAATTATTATTTTTAATGAAAAATATAGTTATTCTTTAATATAATTTATAAAGTTAATTTAATTATTGTTATTTATGTTTAATTACTAATATTAAATTTACTAACAAAACATAATGGTAAAATTCATGTTAACTGCTTATTAATTATTAACGAAATATTTTTAAATTAATTAAAAACAGAAAAAATTAAACATTTAGTTATTTAATATATAATATTTGATTTTTTTTAAAATTAAATGTTTTTGTGAAAATATATAAATCATTATTAAGATAGGGTGGAAGAACCAGTAATTATGAGGGGCAGCTCCGCAATATTAACTCCTCAGCTCTGCACTACTGATATATTTTTATATTTTTTTAATTGTTTCTATTAACTTATAATTTCCCTATTTTACTTTAAAATTAAGCACAACTGTGACGTAATATATTGCATAAGAATATCTTATTATTAGACATTTAAGATGAAATAAATTGGAAAGCTATTAACTCCTCAGCTCTGCACTATTGATGTTTTTTATATTTTTTAATTGTTTCTATTAACTTATAATTGTTTCTATTTTACTTTAAAATTAAGCACAACTGTGACCTTAATATATTGCACAAGAATATCTTATTATTAGACATTTAAGATAAATAAATTGGAAAGCTAGTAGACATTTAAGATAAAATAAATTGGAAAGCTGAATCGAAATTTGATAGGATTCAGCATTCCAACCTATCTAATGCCATAAGCTTAAAAAAAAAAAGACACATTAAACATATCAGTTTAATAATATTAAAAAATAAAAAGACATATATATACACAGAAATCATTGAATAATAAAACTAGAAGTAAAGGAAAATGAAGGTTCAACCTTTCAGAATTTGAAAAACGAACGAGGCCTTCGACTCTTACATTAGTTTCGAGTGCCGCGTTACACGGCCCTCCTCACAGCTATGATTCTTCGGTGGAAAGACTCTGATTAAAGCTTCAACGCGATCATGTTTTCCTCTTACAAACGGGCAAATTTTCTTCCCAATATGTAATCGCAGGCTTTCCTCCAGAGTGGAACTCACAGTTGTATGAATTTATTTAAAATCGTTCCAAATGTCTTGAAATTCCGATCCATTAATTCCAAATCCTTCTTGCCGCAGCTGTTCAAAACCATTTTGATATGCTGGAGTTTCATTCAGCAGTCAAATGTCATCTTCCCACAGAGATCCATAGAAAACCGCGGGAGTATCAACAGAACCATATACGGTATCCGAATACATATTGGCTGTTGAATACCCATCGAAGAGATTCAAGGTGACGCCAAGTTCGCCAGCGGTATTATCCACTAAGAAACCGAGCTCTGCCAGAACATCGTTGTAATATGTCAAATTTCCTTCTGAGTCAATGTCTCCTAGTGTATCAGAAACCGAGATCGCTTCAGAATAACTGTCTGTTAATTTACCGTGTTTCATTGAACCCAACTCAGTACCGCTCTTCTCATTAACAATGGCGGCTCGCCCGATCAATCCGCTTTCATCTTCAGAAAATTTCACATCTCCGTTGCCCTTCTCGTCCTTGAGCTGAATCACAGCATATGAGGTTCTTTAGGAGTAGCATCCATATTATCGATTCTCTGGCAACGCCATGGGATAACTATCATGCAATAACCCTCCACCTTTGTTTCTTTTCGCATCATTCCAAGGCTCATCTCTTGCTCGCTTCTTAGGACAAACTTGTGAAGCGGCAGTCATCACTGCAAACAAAGGCAGTAGCAAAACACGACAACGAGACTGGTTTATGTCTATCCTTCTTTCCTCGATTTTTAATGATTGAAAGGCCCGTCGATAGATGACAATACAGGGGTAGATGCCCGTTGACTGATGACCATACTTTCACGTCTCTCACATGATGTGAAAGCTACCAAACATCCGATGTAGCTTAAAGTATTTTTTGTTTGTGTACGCTTGTCCTTGGCTTGGTTCAATAAAAAGGTTTTCGTACGACTTACGTAAAGACTGTTCACAACGGAAATCACCTTCCCGAGTTAAGCAAGTTGCCCAAGCACATTTATTATTTACGCTTCAGCCACTCCAGTCTGTGAGGCAATTCATAATATATCCTATCCAGGGTACATACCGTATTCATTGTTGCACTATTTAACACAATGTTTCGTATTGAACATCTTGAACAAATGGTCATGACTCGTCCCAATACCTTTCATGACAAACAATGAACGATCTTGACGTAAACTGACTTTTACACGAGAAGACAGAATTATAATAAACACTCCAGATTGGCTTCTTAACAGTGGCGCTCATGGTATGTAGCAAGGTGCTCTTTACGGGTTGAAATTTGAGTGTGCAGTTAGCAAGGTAGCAGGGTGCTGCTTAGTACGGCATTGAACTTTGCTTTGATAATTTCAAGATTATGGACATATTCAACTTAGGAGGAAAGATAAAAAATTTAACACACAATAACATGAGTTGCAACTTTTATATTGATAACATAAAATTTGATTATTATATTAAATTCGAGTTTACTCATTTGACTTGACTCAATTAACTCACTCTCTAATTTTAGACAACTGTGAGTAATTTATTTTAACACACCCTTTAATTACAACTGCTAAACTAAAACATTATTAATGACAACTCAAACATATATGCTCATCTAACTCTTAGCTAGGCTTACAACACCCAAGCTTCCTCTATGAAACTCAAATACATCATTTTCTAATGGCTTAGTGAATATATCATTCAATTGATCACTCGATTTACAAGGATTCAAGTATACTTCTTCATTGCTCCCAAGTTCTCTAATAAAGTTATATATAGTATCAATATGCTTGCTCTTTTGATCAAACACAGTGTTTTTGGATAGTGCAATGAGAGGCATTGTCACAATATATTAATGTTGATTCTTGTTGTTTATGCTTGAGTCTATCTAATACTCTTCTTGTCCATACTACTTGGCATAGTGTTGATGTCACTGCTACATATTTTGCTTCTACTCACGAAAGTTTCACAACATGTTGCGTCTTAGATGCCCATGAAATCACACCTGAACCAAGATAGAACACATAACCAAAAGTGATCTTCCTATCACCCAAACTTCCTTCAAAATCATTGTCGTTCTATCCAATCAAATCCTTCTTCTCTATGTTTGCATACATTATGCCACAGTGTGTATTTCCTGCTATATATCTTAGAATTCTTTTTCTTGCTCTCCAATATGGGTCTTTTGGAGTATCCATAAATCTAGAAATCAAACTCACTCCTTGCATAATATCTGGTGTGACAGGTGTGAGATACATGAGACTGCCAACCAATCTTTTGAATAGAGTTAGATTGACATCTCATCCTTCATCATCCTTACTTAATTTTGTACCTGTTGCAACTGGTGTAGGTGTAGGTTTACAATATTCCATCTTGAATCTTTTCATCGATATTTGGTATATTCATTTTGACAAATAAAGATTCCTTTTTTAGATTGGTCAACTTCTATGCCAAGAAAATATCTCATAAGACCAAGATCTATCATCTCAAATTCTTTCTTCATGGCTGTTTTAAATTCATTTAGCTCAAGATCACGAATATAAATAATTTCATCCACATACAAGCAAACAACCGAAATACGTCCATGCTCATTTACCTTTGTGTACAAGGTAGGCTCAGTGTTACTTCTACAAAATCCATTCTTGATCATGTAACTGCCAATTCTACTATACCACACTCTAGGTGACTGTTTGAGTCCATAGAGCACTTTCTTCAACCTGTAAAATTTATCTTCTTATCCTTCAACTTCATATCGTGGAGGCTGGTGCACATAGATCTCTTCTTCTAGAATTCCATTCAAGAAGGTTGATTTCACATCCATCTTATACATTTTCCACTTGTTCTGAGTTGTTGTGCCTAAGACAACTCTTACAATATCTATCTGGCTACCGAGCAAACGTTTCTCCAAAATCTATTCTTGGTTGTTGCAAGAACCCTTTTGCTACAAGTCTTGCTTTAAATTTGTCAATTTCACCTTCCTCATTCAACTTTATCCTATAAACCCTTTTCACAACAATGCGATTTTTATCTTTTGGCAGATCAATTAAATCCAAAGTATCATTGTTTTCAGTAGCTTCAATTTATTCATCCATGGCTTACACCCAATTTTCATCTTTGATAACTTCTTCATATGAAAAAGGTTGAAAGACAACAATGCAAAATTTCAACTAACATCCAAATCATCATAAATATCTTTCAAACTTCTTATTTTTCTCTTACCATTGCTTAATTCATCACCTGATTGATTGTTGGGAGATTTCTATTCTGTTGATCTTCTTGAAGATCCATGTTTTAAAAAATAATTGGAATCCTTATTGGCGTGACTTTGTTTGGTGCCCTCTCTTGTGACGCTTGTTGTTCTTTGTCTGCTACATCCTCTTCTTCTATGAGCGGCACTCTTGCATCAATTGTTTTTTCTACAATCCCATTCCATGACTCTTGTTCTTTAAACAAAACATCTCAATTGATTATGGTCTTCTTGGTGATAGGGTTATACAACTTGTAAGCTTTTGATTGCTCACTATAACCAATAAATATGAACTTTTCACTTTTATCATCCAACTTACCTCTTAGTTCTTTAGGCATATTTGCATACACTACACAACCAAACACTATGAGATGGCATACACTGCAAGACATACTTAGCCATGGTTCTTCTGGTACTTTGTTCATCATGCTCTTTGAGGGGGATCTCTTTATCACATAAACAACACATGCAATTGCCTATGCCCAATATTCATTAGACAAGTCTCTTCCTTTCAGCATGCTCCTTTCCATGTTCATAATTGTCACATTCTTCCTCTCTGCTACACCATTTTGTTGCGGTGTGTATCTGGTCGTAAATTTCCTTCTAACTCCATGTTGTTTGCAGTAATAATGAAATGTTCTCGAATCATATTCTCCTCCATGATATGACCTCAATACCTAAATCTACTGATCACTTTGTTTCTCTGACAAGGCTTTGAATTCTTTGAACATTGCAAAAGTTTCTAACTTTTTCTATAGGAAGTAAACTGGTCTTTCTGCTAAAATCATCAATGAAAGTGAGGAAGTAACAACTTCCACCAATAGACTGCATCCTCACAGGTCCACATAACTATGTATGAACTAGCTCTAGTGGTTACTTTGTTATGTATGTAGCCCCCTTTGGAGAACTTTCATGGTGTTTCTTACCCAATATGCTTTCTTTGCCATCACTTTGAGCACCATGTATTCTGCCTCATCCTTTGTCTTTCAATCTACCTCTGTCTCTTGAAATAGAAACCTGGATTTTAAAATAGGTCTCAAGGTGGAATCCTTATTTCTATTTATCCTTGCCTCATGTCATAGAAGTGATCCCATCAACTCATCAATTGTTAGCATTTCCAAATTCTTGGCTTCTTTTATCGCTGCTACCATAACATCAATTTTGGTAGACAAAGATCCAAGGACCTTTCCAACCATTCATTGATATTTAATATCATCACCATCAATTTTTAATTGATTTACCACAGTCAAGATCCAATTCATGAATGAATCGATGTCCTTTGTTTCCTTCATCTACAAACTCTCAAAATCTCTTCTAGTACTCTGCAACTTAAGAATATTGATTGTGGCCATACCTTTATAGCTTGTCACCAAAGTATTCCATGTTGTCTTTTAAAGACATGATCATAATATTTGTAACACTGCTCGGTCCATTCCTTACTGGATGAGCTGCAACACTTGCACATTCTTCTTTTTTTCTTTCTTCCATTGTTCCCTTTATGCATTAGCGAGGGATCATCCCTGTGCTTCATTCATAAGTTCTGAAATATGAACTGGACATACTCCCAAACATCACAAGCCTTCAATATGTTCTCCATCTTAATGGCCGACACATCATAATCCTTCCGTGTAAATGGTGTAAACTGGAGTTAAAAGCTTGATGAGGCCATCTTAAAAAAATACTCTTAAAAAAAATCCCTCCTTTAAAATACTTTCTTAATTTGTTTTTTTTTTAATTTTATATAACATAAAATATTCAATTCAAAATAAACTTTATATAAAATTTCTTTTAAAACACTTTAATATCCTTTCAAAGGTCTCGAATGATCCTTGTGAAAGCACTCATAATCCTTCATGTGATGTGAAATCTTGAAAAAGTTAATTGAAATCCTATTTTTTTTAAGTTTGACTTTAGCTCCTTTAAAAACTAACGATCTCCGCTTTATTAACGTGGCTTGTGATGTATTGAGGTCGTGTATTAATTCTCTCTACGATATGTAATCCTCGCGTTAGTGCATTAATACATCCAAATAGAAAACAAACGCGCGTTATCGCAATGTGCGAGAAGTTTGCGACTTGTAACGCGGCTAGGTGTTGATCCCTACTGCATTATAACGCCTTTACAACCACTTGTAAGGTACATTGTAGCTTCAATCCAAAGAAAAATATCTTTGTTATGGATAATTTCTAATCCTCTTTCTTGGTTTGTGTAATTTTGCTTTGGCACCAATTTGTTGGAAAGGCAAAGGAGGAAAGACACAAAATTTAACATGCACATAATAACATGACTTGTCGCTCTTCTATTGATTACATAAAACTTCATGATTACAATGAACTTGGTGTGGGGTATTTAACCTTTTCTGACAAGCTACTTACTCAAAATAACTTTGACATGCAACCACACACTAAATTCTACTTTACCCAAAAGTAAGACTTGTCTTGAATGAACCTCACTTAGTTAAATAACTCTCTAATTTCATACAACTCTCAATGCGAGATTAATTAGCTATCTTTAAAAATTCACATGGTTCAAGAAAAAAATTATCGCATCAAAATAAAGGCATATTCATATTGTTTCGATTGCTAATCTGTTTGATGTGACAACCAATATTTCTTGAGTTATCCATCCATTAATGCATTGAGGGAGGCATTATATGCCACCTATTAGATTCAAAATCTAACGAGTTGCATATAGTGCCTCCGTGCCTTAGTGGATGGATAACTCTAGAAATATTGATAGTGATTTAACACAGTAGCAGATTTAACTATTATCAATCCATTAGTTTTGATTGAAAGAGCATATAGAAAGTGCAACACAGTTGAGCAATTAGACTTGGAATATCAAATTAATCTTGGTTTTCTGGTGCAATTTGATCATCATTGTTATATATAAATTTTTATAATAATTGGGAAATACGTTCGAAGGTAGTTATCTGAAAAGAAAGCAACATAGTTCAACTCTATTGCAACCCAAAATGGTAGCCAATCAGAATTATTACTCTGATTATTTTCAATATAACTTTTTGTCTCTTGATGCAGGAGCATTCAGCCCAAAGGGAAATTATTGTAAATAATAGACATAGGGGGTCATGCATTTGTGGAATTAGTTTCCTAAGTTAAAATTCAGTGTGATTAATTAGATGTTTCCAAAGTAAATAAATGAGAAAATAGGAAATAGAGAGTGATTTTAGGCATAAAGCAATGAATGTGGATCATTATGGATAAGGGGGCTTTTCTTGTTCTTAAAACAGGGAAAAAGATGGAAATAAAATCTGAGGAGATGCTTTTTCCATATGTATGCATTGCATGTAGAGTTAGAGTTTTAGTTGAGTGATTTTAGGATTTTTAATCATGCTAAGTTTTATAAATAATGTAGCCTCAAGGACATTGAGGATGAGAGAGTGAGAGAGAAGGAGTGAGTATGAAGAATAAGAGGCCATGAATAGGCCATGATTTCTCTTGTAGATATTTTAATTCTTAATTAATTATTCTCATATTTTTGTGTGCATATCCATCTAATTGATACACACTTCTCATCAGATTGCTTAACTTGAATTCTCATCAGATTGAATTCTGTTTGAAATAAACTGTGAGCATTGGCATAAGTGCGAATCCCTTTAAATTTGTGATTTATAAAGTTACACTATATGTTGGGAAAAAAATTTTCTGCAGTAAATGGTAGAATATGAATTTGCCAGGAATGTGAAATTATAAGCTTCTGCACATGTGTTGAGAATTGCCGTGTGTTGAAGTGGAATTGGGCAATTATTTGAGGTGCATGCTTTTATATGCATGAGTGAAGAAAGATCCTGGTTATTGCAGGTCTACCTTGCATCAAGTGGTATCAGAGCCTGGCTCTGTTTTCATTGAAGAATGTTTGTTTTGTTTTTAGTGAATGCAAGAAGGTTTTGTTGAAGAAATGAAGTGTGGTGAATAATTGAAAGAAAGATCAGATTTTAAAATTTGATATGCAGCATACACAATTGCAAGTGAATAGGATTGCAAAAATGGAAAGAGGACAAGATCATGCAAGATCTTAGAGGTGAGATGATATTTTTTTGAGTTGAAATTTATGATTTAAGTTTATGGTTGCAGAGAAGGTGGCAGTGAACCTGGCATTCAGCTGAAGGCTGGATAAGGAGGACAAGTGCACTGTCCTAAAGAAGAAGGTGAGTTGAAGAGATAGCCTAGAGAGAGCAGAGGAGTGCTCAAGGGTTCTAGAGGCAGTGAACTAGTACTTACCAAAAGACTGAGTGAGGAGAGCTTGGTGAGGTAAGTTGCAGCAAGAGAGATTGATGTTGCAGAGGCTAGTACAACTCATGGTGAGTGAGAAACTCATGAGGAAGCAGTCTGCCAGAGGCAGAAGGAGTTTTTCTAGAGGAAAAGGAGACAGAGGAAGAGGTTCAGAGAAATGCCACAGAGATGAGATGACTGCAGAGGTTCGAGAAAGAAAGATTGCAGAAATAAAGGCACAGTTGCAGGTACTAGAAGAATGGCTGCAAGAGCAGGAAAAGCAGAAAGGAAAATGGATCTTTCCACTGAAGGGAAAGAGAGTAATTTGGCGACAATTGCAGACGAGGTTGAGACAAATTCTGATTGCCTTGTTGAAAAAGGGACTTAGAGTTCCTGTGCCAGAGATGAAATTCGAAAATTCCACATGTAGATCTGATCAAAGGAAAATGCCGAAGGAAGCAGTCAAGACTAAAAGGTCTTGCACTTTTAAAACTGATGAGTTATGTGTGTTTGCAAGTGCAGAGGAGGTTTCCATTGATGAAATAGAGGAGAAGATTATTGATGATTTCTTGAGTTATTGGGTAGATCCAGATCAGTTGGATAATGTGAATTCTTGTGTTTGTATAGTTGAGAATTGTGATGTGATTATAGGTGTTGAGGAGGATGTGCCATCTTGTGAAACTGTTACAACACAAGAGGAAGTTCTTGTAGATGCAGAAGAAGTGAATCAGTCTGAAGCACAGATAAAGGAAGTAACAGTTGATACTGAAAGTTTATGTATGAATGCAGGTGATGATGATATGCTTCAACGATGTTACAGAGAAATAGCATTGTTAGAATACTGGTTGGAGAATCCAGAGTATGACAGGGAGATTGCAGAAGAAAGAGTCCAGTGCAGTGAACAAGAGGGAAAAGTTGCAGATGAAATTGCAGGTGACAAGCAAAGGAATGTTGCAGAGGGATAGGAAGGTTGGGAGGCCGCAACATCCATAGTGGCAACCAAGACAACATTGATAGTAGCAGAAGAGGCACTGATGGTTATATTTTTTATCCTAACAATTGTTTTGTGAGTACAGGTCTTATTGAAGATGCTGGAGAAAATCTGTTAGACAGAGAAATTGAACTGATGAGACAGATAATGATGAAAGTATCCTGGAAGAGACCAGCAGCAGTGAAACAAAGGAGAAGCAGCAAAAGGAAGACAACAAAAGATTGCAAGAGCATAGCCAGTAGAGCGATGCAACATAAAGTGTGGAAACCGGGAGAAAGGAAGCAAGCAATAGCACATGATGAATTGTAGAACAAAGTGTGGGATCCAGGAAAACCAAGACCAGAAGACACATGATCAGGAGATCATGAATATTTTCTACCTTGGGAGTCTGATGCAGGAGCATTCAGCCCAAAGGGAAATTATTGTAAATAATAGACATAGGGGGTCATGCATTTGTGGAATTAGTTTCCTATGTTACAAGTTAGTGTGATTAATTAGATGTTTCCAAAGTAAATAAATGAGAAAATAGGAAATAGAGAGTGATTTTAGGCATAAAGCAATGAATGTGGATCATTATGGATAAGGGGGCTTTTCTTGTTCTTAAAACAGGGAAAAAGATGGAAATAAAAGCTGAGGAGATGCTTTTGCCATATGTATGCATTGCATGTAGAGTTAGAGTTTTAGTTGAGTGATTTTAGGATTTTTAATCATGCTAAGTTTTATAAATAATGTAGCCTCAAGGACATTGAGGATGAGAGAGTGAGAGAGAAGGAGTGAGTATGAAGAATAAGAGGCCATGAATAGGCCATGATTTCTCTTGTAGATATTTTAATTCTTAATTAATTATTCTCATATTTTTGTGTGCATATCCATCTGATTGATACACACTTCTCATCAGATTGCTTAACTTGAATTCTCATCAGATTGAATTCTGTTTGAAATAAATTGTGAGCATTGGCATAAGTGCGAATCCCTTTAAATTTGTGAGTTATAAAGTTACACTATATGTTGGGAAAAAAATTTCTGCAGTAAATGGTAGAATATGAATTTGCCAGGAATGTGAAATTATAAGCTTCCGCACATGTGTTGAAAATTGCCGTGTGTTGAAGTGGAATTGGGCAATTATTTGAGGTGCATGCTTTTATATGCATGAGTGAAGAAAG
Organism: Pinus taeda; assembly: GCA_000404065.3. Lineage (NCBI taxonomy): Eukaryota > Viridiplantae > Streptophyta > Pinopsida > Pinales > Pinaceae > Pinus > Pinus taeda. The sequence goes on along the minus strand of APFE031259798.1, from coordinate 13,997 downwards.
ATCCTGGTTATTGCAGGTCTACCCTGCATCAAGTCTGCAAAAATGTAATTTTCAGCCATCCATTTCCAGCGAATCTATCAAGAATTGGTGCAATTATTTTCGATATATCTTTTTGTGTTGGTATTTTTACTCATTTCCAATCAATCTATCAAGAAATGGTTACAAGAAATAGATGTTATATGTGAATTATTTTCAATATATCTTTTTATGTTGGTAAAAATGTCATTTTCACTCATTTCCAGCCAATCTATCAAGAAATGGTTACAAGAAATAGGTTAGGTGTTATATGTGAGAAAGGATTCTACGAATCGAGGAAGTAAAACAAATGCTGTAAAAGAATCCATCGAGGCTAAAGAATTGATTTTCGGAAGAGATATATACAGGGACAGAATTTCAGGACTCTAAAAGAGGGTTGTTATATGACGTAGGGAATTTTCGTAGATGGATGGGGATAGGATGAAGAAATGGGTGGAAACTACTTGGTTTCCGATATTATAGTATAAGTCTATGGTTAGTGTGTTTATGAATAATTGGTTTTTCTTTCACTTTCTTCATGAGGAGGACGTAACAAATATCATGAAGACTCTATGGGTTTGTGGTCAAAGTTTCTTGAATCTACACCACTGGTACATCAAATTTAACCCACTTATTGAGATTCCTTGTTAACGCTTCATTCGAGAAAAACTCTCAGGTCTCCTGCTAGAAACGTGGACGTGCTAAGCCATGGCTGTGATTAGTTATCTGATTAGACAATTTATTTATTTGAATGAAAGTTGTCTTTGTGGTATGGACAACCGCATTGCTTGGTTCCTGTTGGAATTGGATTTCTCGGGTAGGTTACCAATGGAGGTGGATGTGTGATAAGGTGTTTTTACATTTTTATAATGTATCAACTATTCGGGAATCTCTGTTTCATTGCCTGGGATACCAATAGATGGGACAACTGCTAGTGAAATGTTCATGATGCCCGGGGTGATATTCTTTCGAACATGGACTTATGAACATATTACGACCAATGCATGGGGTTTTTCCCTATTCGGATAAGTCGGAAAAGGATTGCTTATGTGCAATGTCTCCTCTCACATCTCCAAGTACTACACATTAATCTTTCCCTTGCTTCCCTCTTCCTATTTCTGATGGTGTTTTTCTAGAAAATATAAATGTGGACTTGCACAAATATTTCACTGTAAATATGTTTATGGTTAGCCCCCCCCCTTTAAAAACACAGTGGTTCAAACCGATTATGCGTGTATATCTACTCTTTACAAATATCTTCCTCTTTTAGAGCCTTGTACATTTGAGCCAACCATTGAGGCTCCGAAGAATACATTGGGAGGAGGTGGACTTGATGTTACCCTCCCGATACACAATTCCCCTCTGGCTAGTAAATCCCTAAAGATTTCATTTGGGTCCTTTTTTGGTGCCCTCTCCGCCACTAATTCAGTCGGTAGTGACCATGAATTTATGTGTTCAAACCAATCCCTGGATAGGTGTCACTCACTATCCACTCCAACACTGGATCTTTTTCATTCCCTCCTATTAGCCCTATTTCTGCCATGATTATCGCAATTCACACGAAGCAGAGGGGACATATTAAGTTGAGTCCTTTAGGGAGGATGAATCCCTCATATATATACTTCAATTTCTTGGATATGTTGGACCTTGATGATGTATCTATACTTAATGACTCTAACACATGAGCCCTAAGAGCAAGTGTGTCTATCTATAATCTTCGTTCATGAAAGTATTCCCCCTTAATATTTGAGGGTTCGGGAATGTCGAAAGATAAATCCCCTTAAACTATTAATCAAAACTATCTATGCTGAAATTATTTTGATTCAAGAAGAAATGATGGTGGGCAAAATAGCTCAGATATATTTCTTAAAAATATGCTCTCGATTGAAGATTGTCTTGACATTTGATTCAGGACTCTCAGGCAGCCTGATTACTTGGTGGGATCCTTGAATGGTTGAATTTATGGATTTTAAACTCCTTGAAGGGATTATATTAATGAGTTTCATTAGAGGATCCATGGAAATATTTCACATCGTCAATTCTTATGTGCCATATGAATCTAGAAAGGAATTTTGGAACAAGCTAGATGCCTGTAGGTTATTGAAGATAAGATATTTTATTGTGGATGGGGATTTGAACTTCATTGTTTTTGGAGTTGAAGAATGGGGGTCTCATTGTATAATGGACCCTATGGAATCCTTTTTCCAGGATCTTATTGACAAAATATATCTAGTGGACATTCTTCTAAACCCACTCATCCCGTCATAGAGAAATGGGCAGTTTAGTCCTAAGGGTATTGCAAAAGATTGGATCATTTTTTAGTCCATGAAAAAATGGTGGAGAATCTTGGGTTATATTCAGTCATCAGTATCCCCTGCCTTATTGTCTAGTCAATCTCTAATCATATTATAGTAGAACAAAGAATGTGTATGGAGGGGACTCTCATTCAAATTTAATCACTCACGGTTATGTGAGCCAAATTTTGTGCAACTGGTTAAATATATATTGACTAACTTGACATTTTATGCTAGGTATTCATAGATGGATGTTGTTTCTTCTAAATTAAGAGAATTAATAGGGGTTTTTTGTTTCTAGGAAAGAGGGAAAAAGTGGAACCATAGGAAAGAACTTGTGGAGATTGATTGGAATATGACTAGGCTATATCACCCTACAGTTCATGGCTTATTAACAAAGGCACACCAACAAGAGATCATGGATTTGGAGGCCCATAAGAGACACATTTTGAAATTGCAAGAAGAAGCATGGTGACTAAAGGCACGCACCATCTGAATCGCTAGTGATGACGAAAATACACTTTTTTTTCATAAATATGCTTCTTAGAGGAGGAATATGAACACTATTTAGGGAATGTTGGATGAAGAGGGGATTTTTTTTTCAAATGAAAGGATCTACACAAGGAATCTTTCTGATATTTCAGGGGCCTATATCATGCAAGGGAGGAGGTGGACATTGATAACCAACTTGAATTTATTTAGTCATATCCTCAAATGTTCTCTGTGGAGGATGATGAGTATGTTGGTGGTCTGATTTCTATTTAAGAAATAAATAACGTTCTTAAATACTTTGCCAAATATAAGTGATTAGGGCCATACAGGTGGACAATGGAAATATGTATTCACCTTTTGGATACATGGGCTCTTATTTGCTACAACTTTCTTAAGAGGCTAGAATTGAGCATAAAATTTTGGGTGCTTTAAATTTGACCTTTGTTGTGCTAATTTCAAAGACTTTAAAGAAAATCTCTTTATTGGACTTTTGGCCTATTTATTTGTGCAAAATTACTTACAAAATGATTTCTAATATTATAGCAACTCACCTAAAATATAAAATCTCCCTCTTTATATCCCTTGAATATTTCACTTTTCTAATATATCTACAAATTCAGGATTTTGCGGTCGTTGCATAGGAAAGTATTAATTACGTCAAGGTTCAAAAGAAGGAGGCCATTATTTTAAACCATACTTGTACCAAGCATACAACTGTGGATTAGGCTTTTCTTAGGATGATTTTGCACAAAATTGGACTTTCGGTGGGGGTTGTTGAATGGATCATGGTGCATATCTCCTCGATAAATTATGTGGTTCTGATAAATGGTGTTCCTTCACATTTCTTCAAGGCTTCTAGGGGGTTGAGACATGGATTCTCACTATCCTAGTTATTATTCTTGTTGGTTATCGATGGATTGAGCATGTGGATTACTAAGACTAGGCATAGGGGTATTTTTTTATGGTATTTATGTTACAAAAAAGACCTTTGTTTCTCATCTCATGTTTGTATGTGATGTTCTCCTTTTTGGTTAGGTTTCCACAACCCAATGGACACATCTATTTCATATCATCACTAAATGCACAAAATCTTCTAGGTTGTACATGTATAAAAAAATCCATGTTCATTCAAGCTTTGGATGACCAAGTCCAGAATTCAGAGTGTTGATATGTTTTATGTTTATATATCTCAATTGAATAGTAGGTTCAAATAACTTGGTTTTAATCTTAAATCAAATCAATATATAAACAAGGATTGGTTACAGATGATAAAAAAGTATGAAGTCTAACTAAATACACGGGAAAAAAATGGTTTCCACTTGGTGGAAAAATAACTGTAGCTTAATTAATCCTACAAAATATCTCTCTATACTAGATGCGCTTATATTTGATTCCCAAGCATGTCATAACAAAGAAATTCCTTTATTTCAAATTTTATTGGTCTAGAGGAAGGGTTGAAGACAATATCCATATCGTCTACTTGGAGGTTGTTTCCTAGAGGAAAGAAGAGGGTATATGGGGATTAAAAAAAATTGAGAAATTTGGATGAGCACTAACTATTAAAAGTTCTTGTCCTATTATTTTTGAATCTGGTTTATGGTATCAAATCATTAACGAAAAATACCTTAAAAACTAGTCACTTTAGGTCTTGATCAAATTTAGGGCTGTCTCAACCAAAAACATGTCATACATATGGAAATTATTTATGAAATTAAAGAAGTGGTTACTCAACAATCTTCAGTGGGAGACTAGTTCAGGAATTGAGGTGGACATAGGGATGCATCCAATCATAGGATTTCAAGGAAATCATACTCTACCCATGGAGATAATTTGACACATACATGATAAGGGTATTTTTTTCCTAAACCAAATGCAGTCTAAAATTGATTCAAACTATCTATATTTAATCTAGATTAGCTCCTGTGAGTTTGGATTAGTTTGTGTTTTATTGAAGGTATGGGATGAATATGTTGATAATTTAAACATGGCTGACATCTCGTTTAGGGAAGGGGTAGATTCTCTTAGATGGGATGTGAAAACACAACAAGGAGTTATTTTTGTCGAGGAAATGGAAAACCATATATATATTTCTCATTTGGTTTCCTTGGAGAAAAGGTGGTTTAGTAAATTTTGGTCTTGGCATATACCTTTGAAACTTAAATGTTTCAGATGATTGGTGTGGAAAAACAAGATTCTTACTTGGGAGTACCTGGGAAAGAGGAATTTCCATAGACCTAGAAAATGCAATATGTGTTGGGGTGATAATAATGATGTTTTACGTTTATTTCTCAAATTCCCATTTGTTGTGGCCATTTCAATTGGTGTTTTACAATGACTAATCATTAATGCTAGCTGGATATATTCATCAATTGAAGAATGCATTGTGAAACAAAAGTCAAAGTTCATGGTAGTAAAAAAACTCCCCTTCTTTATTTTTTGGGGAATTTGGAGATGCAGGAATGCTTTCATATTTGAAAATATTCCTTTTGATATTGACAAAAAGTGCATCAATATCTTCACATTCTTCAAAGAATATGGGTCTGTAGCTAAAAAGAAAATAAATAGAAGCTTTCATTCAATAGATTGTTGGGGAAAATATCTTGTTGGGTTTTTTAAAGGGGACGCACAATAAAATGTATGTGGTTGTGGATCATGTATTGTCTTATCCTTAGGGAAATATTATCTTTTTTGTTGGAGTAGTGGTTGGTGAAAGCATGAAGATCAGTTACACTTTTGGGCTAAATGTGGTAATGAAATTTCAAGTTTTTCCTCTTTTATCAAATTGAAGCCATCAAAATTCATATAAGCACTATGAATTTAGATTCAGAGTAAAAAGACAAATTTTGGAGAATTATGTTGTTGTCATAATGATGTTTTTTACAAAAATATTTAGTGTCGTATAAAATGTCAATTTTCCATTAAGTGAAATGCTTGTCCTTGCAAATTTTCACTCATCTTAAGAGGTATGTGTGTTTTAACCTAGAAAAACTTAGTATAAAATGTGTAATTTAAAAAAATTAATATATATGAGCATGATCTAAATGGAGAGAGCTAAGTTTTCCCTTTTAAAATTTTATTTTTTTATGCAAAAATATATATTTTATTATTTTTCAAAGTTGGTGAAGTGATATTTCAATTGCATTTACAGACACATATGTTCACGTAAGGATCTTTTCAACAGTTTCAATAAATTGAAAAACCAAAAGTACCCTTTTGAAGAGGATTAATAAATGAAGATAGTGGTATTTTTGAATTTTTTTTCATTCTGCATGTTTAATGATATTGATTTTTATTTAGCCTCTTTAAAATAGTTCAAAAAACTTCAAGCATTATGTTTAAAAAAAATTGGATGAAAAATATCATATGAATTCGAGAATGCCAAACTCACAGGCCATTGGATAGAAGATTCCTCATGAATTCAATGTTATCAACTTCGCCACCTAAGGACAAATTTAGCCTTAAGTCCGTTAGGGTACAAAATGGTTTTGTAGGAAATTTTGCAAAAGTGGTGCTGAAATTGTGGATATTAGGACTTAAGAGGCTCAATCAAGCGCTTAAAAGACTCAACCAAGCGCTTTATTTCAAAATTCAAATAGTTTGATCAAGATTTTAAGAAACCCTCAATCAAGTCCTTTACGTGGTTAAATAAAGGCTCAATCTAGCTTTAAAGCTTGATGTAACTTTAAGGTTGGATCTAGCTTTAAGGCTAGATCTAGCCTATACCCAGATCTAGATTTAAGGCTAGATATACTTTTAAGGCTATATCTAGCTTTAAGGCTTGATCGAGACACTTTTTTCAATTCCATGCCTAGGTTGTATTGGCGGGAAATTTCAAAAACATGACTTATCGAGCCTATTTCTCGATCAAGCCACTGGCTCAATCAAGCTCCTAGATAACATTGAGTTACATTGTTTAAGCCATCAAACAACTCGATTGAGTTCTTAAATGTATTGATATAGCCATCATTTTTCCACCCAAATGTGCCCTCTTTTGCCAAAAAGTGTAACCCAACTCCATGCTTTCACCCTTGTACAAAGAAAAATTCTAGGGAAAAGATAACTACATTATGGGGCTTATTATTCTATTTTTTATGGGTTTCTATTGAGAATTTGTATGTGTTCAAGGAATCCAAAGTCACAATTGATTAGATCAATAATAAGCCCTCTTTCATGTCTCCTATTCCAATCAATTGGATGTAGATGATCAGAAACATGATTGGCCTTTTCAAAGGGGTTTTTGTTTCCCATTTATATAGGGGTAACACTCCAGTAGACACTCTATCAAAGAAAGGATTATCATATATTATGGGTAAGATCAATAACTCCTTTCTTTCATGGCAGTTTAAACTGCTCTCGCAAGATCTCTTATTCATGAGCACTTCTTAATAGTATATTGATAGTTCAAGTTGATATGATGGGAAATTTGCTATGTTAATGTTTTGTTTTAGTGATTATATTTCAGGTTTTTATTTTTATTTTTTTCAAATATGGCTTCCATATAGGACAATACTCAAAATATGATGATGATGATGATTTATGATAGGAATCTTCTAGCGATATTACTATGTATTTTCAAAAAATCAAACTCATGTAAACCAATTTTCTAAATATAAAATTTGTTTGTTTTTCTTTCCTAGAAAAAAGAACTATCAAATTGTCTAATTTGACATCTGTCTAAACTAACTCATTAAAATTTAGACCAGATGATCATTAAAATTTAATTTAACGCATTCATTAAAGTCTATGATGTATAATTTAAATACATAAATGCCATTTTCCTTCACATGCGTGTAGAAAAGTGAAAAAAAAGTTTTATAAACATAAAATTCCAAGCCTAGGGAGAGTTTGCACTAAACCATAAAGGTTTAGGCATTGTCTAAACATGCTAAATTTTGTTTCTCTGGGCAAAATCCAATGAAAACAATTTCGCCCAAATTTTATTTTTTGTTGTTTAAAATGGGGTTTTTACTGCATATATGGATTCAACACCATGAAAAACCCTTAGGGCACTCACATTATGGAGATTTTACAACTCAAGCTTGCGATTCCAAGAAATCTCTGTTGGAATCTAGACAATTTAAACTAGAAAATATGTTGGAAAACCCTCCTAAATATATAACATATAGACTACGACCAAAGGTTTATGCTCTTCAAATTGAACTAACTCTAACATTATCCAATGGTCAACTATTTTGAAACTTAACCACAGTTGGTTGATGACTTTGGCCATAATTGAGACAGGCCAGAGTAAACTATAACCAAAAGAACATGCATGCATCTACTATTGCAGCTTACTGTTAACTCCAGTGTCGCCCACAAGTAAATTTTTGGATAACTTCCATCAATTTTTTTTTTAAACTGGTGTTGAAATCGTTGAAACCATAAAAAATTGTTAGGTGGTTTCAAGTTCAAATTCATGACCATTGTGAGATTTTTTTAATTATGTAAAAAGGCACTCTACAACACAGTATACGAGAGATGTGTAGGCATTAGACATTAGATGTAATTTACGTATGTCAACATTTTTTAAATGTTGACTCTATTTACATGTCAACTTATAAAAAGTTAAAATATAACAAAAAATTAGCTAATATAAAATTAAAATATTAGAACATATAAGAATTTATTCTAGTGTTTCATATCCTCATGAGTTTAAATTTCATCTATTATTTTGATGCTGAGAAAAGTTGGCTCGGACATGTAAAGAATTGAGATATGCTGATAAATTTTCTTCGACTTCCTTATTTTTTATTAAACTTTTGTATTCATTTTTTTTTTGGTCGAAAGCTTCAAATATCATTTAAAATTATAATGAGCATGGAATGTGTGGTGAGGAGATCTCAAAGTAGAGGAACATGACCTCTTACTAAATTCGTAAACCCTACAATGAATGAGTGGTTTGTTATTTAATATATATAACATAATTAATGCTATTAGGGTGGGCGAAACACTGGAAGCCGAGTTCGAGTGAAGGGATTTGACCAACAAAGGATGTACATTGGGGATAACACTTAATGATGAGTTCACAATGACCATCTTAACTCCACTCTTGTTGCCTTGTATGGTCTCTATATTCAACAACTATAACTACTAATTGATTTGAAGCAACTATTTCAATATTATCATCATTCCTAGACCTTTGGATAGGTAGGCATACGTCATCCATAATATTCTTCATTGTTTCCACCTATTCAATTAAACTTATCTTTTGACTATTGCATTGGATTAAAATTTATCAACATATCTCACTTTTCATGGATGGTCTTTAAGCCCGCACAATCAAAGATAAATAAATGATGAAAGACTCCATGTTAATTGACGCTTGGGACTAAGAAGATCCTAGAAACAATGTCTTTAGACACTACCATATCTCTCGATGTTTCATGATACTAGAAAGCTTCACCACTACAATTATATTTGACTGCTCTAAATATAATATTTCCTTCGATGGCCCATTTATTTTGTTTGTTTGTTTATTTTTTGTCTAGGCATATATTTATCTTAAGTACTAGCTTGGCTCTTTTAATATTTGTGGGCAGGAAATTGGCCTCTGAAAAGGTTACCAACCTTTACATAATCCCATTAATTAATTTGTTTCTTTCTATATTATGATGCAAAAAATATTGGCACTGCAATTTTTGGATGTCTCCACTTCAATTCAATCTAGGGGTGTTTTAAAAGATCAATATTTCCAATTATCTTCCAATAAAAATGCCAATTACATGCTGGAGGCTTTAGTTGTGTAGTCACTATTGAGGAACATAATAAATATTATAGATTATTTCTATAGTTTCCTATAAAATTCATAACTTAATTTGCAAGTAATTGTAATAGTTGAATTTAAAAAAATAGAAATATCAAATGAAATGATTGTTTTAGGAGACAATTTTTTTGTGCATCAATAAATGTCATACTGAAACAAACATAATTTAGCATAATAGAGTGAAAAAACATTGGCATGACATAATAATAAGCCATTCTCATGCCACATTCCTTTTTACATTTTAATGCCCCAAATACAAGAAAAATATTACTATACAACTCTTTATTCAGCTAAGCATGGTAGACAATCAATTCATTTATGAAATTGGCATATTACAAACCAATTTTACCTAGGAACAATAATACTTTAACTAACTCACAAGCTACCATCCAAAAAAATCTATTGTGAGACTTAAAGGTGACTAACAGTCAGAAGTTGCTACCCAAGGAATCTAACAATAGACTTAAAGCGACCTTATATTGAAGTTTGATTGACATGTGTAGTTACCTACCATAACTCTCACACCACTTACTTTTATAAAAATCATTGTATTTGCATAGTTTCTTGGTAGAATGTTGTATCCAACTTTCATATCACTGCCATAGAAATCAAATGGAAAACCTGATGGTCAATAACAATGAGGATAGGTGGACAAGTGTATCTACTTATGATAACTCTCACACCACTTATTTTTGTTAATAAAATTGTTTGTGGACAATTTCTTCATAGAATTTGTGCTTACAATGTAAAAGTGTGGTTTATCATACTCAATCAGGATGATCCATGAAGCATAACTCTGACTTTAACTTTGTGGCGTGTTGGAAAAAATTCCATTGCTGCAAAACTAATATTGTGGCACATGGTATTTCTATAATATGGACCTGTAATATGGTTTTTCTCTCGTGATAAAAAATTAGGGCCAAAACCTAGCTCTGAGTAATTTTCTTTTAGTTTTATGTGAATTAAAGAAATAAAAAGGGTGTATAAAATTATTCATGAATATGCATGTTGTTGGGTTATTTAAATGAATGATTCATGATTAAATTCATTTATTCTACTAAGAGACACTCTCCAACCCTATTTGGTAGAGATTTTGTAATGTTTAACATTTTCAGTCCGTAAAAAAAAAATAAAAAATAAAAAAATAAAAAAATTAATCATAATAATAATAATAATAATAATAATAATTAGATGTTCAAAAAAATTTGTGTGACTATGCATGACTAAGAGGGGTATAGATCCATATTAACTCTAGATCTAGCAAGCATTGAGAGGGATCAAATATTTTGAGATGAAAACCTATTTTAGAGTGAAACGCGATTTGATCCCTTTCGACACTTGGTAGATGCAGAGTTAAGATGGATATAGGTTGGCCTTATTCGAAATCAAAATTAGAGATAGAGCCTTGTTGAAGCCTTAGAATTCTACTACTCTAAAATGGGGGATAACCACCCGGTCCGGACCTTGAAGACAACTCCTTTTTTGTTTGATGTGGTGGCTCCGATTGGGGATGATGGGACTGGTTTCCTAGAGTGGGTTTGAAAATGAGAATGGGTTGTTTTCAAGTGATTGCAATAAGAATAATGATAACTAAATGATATATTCTAACACGCAAATCTATAGCTAACTTAATATAATATAAACTCGGGGTATTCTGTGAGATATGTGATCTAAAAATATATCTGTTTGGTATGTGATAATAAAGATCATTCACATATTAAACATAGATGATAATATGTAAAAATAATTTCTTTGGCTAAATAGTTAATCAAAGAAATTTATAAACTATATCTCATATATTTAATGACCATATATGAAAATAAATACTTTCAGCTAGGCATCATACAATAGTGAAATTAACACATAATAGAAAGAACATACTCCATATATAATTCATGAAAATGAAATGTTATCACTAATATAACAAAACAAAACTGATCATACAAGATAAAAGTATTATATGTGTGGAGTTCTTATCATTTGACTAGTGACATAGACCAACTCCATTCTTCAAATAAAATTATTCTCCAAGCATACAGTAGTGCATCAACAAAGGAAAGTAGTTTGATATTCAAAAGTAATGACCATGTTCCATAATTTCATCAAGGAATTCACAAACTTATAGATGTGCATTCTTTGCAAATGTTTTTGATAAAATTATGGACTGTTTTCTAAATGCATGAGAAGGGTATATATACTATCTAACTAAAGTTCAAAAATTTAAGTTTTAACCCCAGACAAAAATTACCTGCATACGAATTCCAGAACACATAAAATAAATAATGTGAGAGCATAACACATAAAATACATATACACAGATATTTTCCTCTAGATCCCAAAACTGGGACTACGAGCTTGATTTTCATTATGTTCCTTTCAATGTTACAATACATATTTATACATACTGAAGCATCCAATACCACAAACCAAAAACCATTGCGTCCAAACCATGGACCGAAAACCATCGCGTCCAAAACCATGTGCAAAAATCATGCACAAAACCATAGGTAGGTTTGCCCAACCTAACATAGGGTCCAAAACCAAAACTTTTTGTTATATACCTAGGGGGGATAATATGGGGTACCAAGGGAGGTACTCCAAGTAATAATATAATAATGAGATGGGCCATAGTAATAAATAAGGTGGTTAACCCATATCATGTAAGGGACCACAAGTAGTCAGTAATAATGTAATGGGCCCATGGTATTAGTCGATTGTATGATGGAACCATGGTAATGATCCATGGTATTGTATGTATGAGGCCTATATAGAGGCTAGAGACTCCATGTCAAGAAATATTGTGAAGAACTATTGTATGAACAAGCATATGGCTTGTCGAGTATTCTCCTTCCTTAAGGAGTGATTGTATGGTGTTTCCCTACCTTAAGGGTTTGAGATCAATAAAGATTTATTTTCATATATTTCTGGGTTAGATTTATAACAAGTGGTATCAGAGCTACAACAAGTGGTATCAGAGTACTTTCTTGGGCAAAAAAGTGGAATTTTTTTTTACTTTTTGCAGGATTTCGGGGGCGTCGAGTTTATAGATCAGATCTGTACATTTGGGTGCAAGATCTGCAAACTTTAATTGCATATCTGGATTCTATGTGAAAAAATACCCGATTTCAAAAAAAAAAATCGGTCGAATCAGAGTCCGGATGAAGGAGATATCGCTGATCTAAAAATCAATGGGGTTGCAGATAATTTTTCAGGGCAGCGCATTTGCAGCATAGATCTGGACGTCCTGGTGCAAGATTTGCAAAATCTAATTGTAGATCTATATTCTTTGTGAAAAAACACCCAATTTCAAAAAACATTTCAGTTGAATCGGAGCCCGGATGAGGGAGATATCGCTGATTTAAAATCAGCGCTTTTTGCAGAAATTTTGGTGACGACGGGAGAGTTGCAGCGAAGATCTAAAATTATAGTGTCTAGATCAAGATTTCTATCACATGGGCAGATGCAGAATGATTGTTCCATTTCTGAAAACAGGTTATAATAGGGATTCTGAGCAATATTGACAGAATTGTGACCATTTCAAATTTTCGCCAATTTTTTTGTGATGTCATACCTAAATCAGAAATTGAAGGACTTGTATAAATTTGATGGCTCTCATCCAGCCAAATGGCTAGTACAAATGGAGAAATATTTCAGATTGGATCACGTCTATGATGATGACTCTCAGCTTATGATGGGAAGCATGTACTTGGACAATGAAACACGACAATGGTGGCAAGGGCATCAAAGTGGCTATGAAAGGTTCTTGACTTGGGACGCCTTCAAAAAAGATCTTATGGACCACTTTGACCATAAAATTATTGTGGATAAGCTCACACAGGCAGACACACAACCTAGCAAAGATTTTATTTTCACAGGAAAGAAGGAAACCAAGGAACCTAAAGGGTTATTTTCTGTTGGTATCTCCTTATTACAGGTTCATGGATTGATTCAGAAAGAGAAGATCATTGTCTCTATAAATCCTAGTGCAAGCATAATTTATCAATGCCTAATGTGGAA
>APFE031259792.1:0-16039 GCA_000404065.3 Pinus taeda | reverse complement strand
CTACATATTTGAAATATGAAGTGGGGCTCTTGATACCGAAGGAGGAGGTATCACGATCACCTCACTTGGAATTAGTGTGAACGGATTTAGTTTGTACCCTTCTTCAAGATCTTTCTTTTCTTAAAAAGTAGAAAAGATAAATCCTTGTCATGAAATTGTGATTCAAAGGGTTTTAAAAGTGTTTTATGTGATTGAAATTCTTTTTATTGAGTGTATCTTTTAACGAGTTTCACATAAAGGAGAAGGGGTGTTGCTTTTATTTAAAAAAAATATGAACAAAACAATTTTCTTTAAGTAAGCCTTTCTTTAAAAATAATGCGAAGGCACTTCTCATTCAAAAATTACATGATCCTTCCTAACAAATAATTTTTTTGTAAAATACCATGAAACAAGGATTCGAGCTGTCCTCTGCGCGATTGCTAAATTGTTGACGGTGTGTTACAACAGAGACGTCTTTCTACAGAGTGCAGCTGAACCCTGTAGAAACATGTTTTCGCTAAATGATTATCTTGCTTTTCAATAGAGATTGTGATTTCTCCATAGCTTTCTTCGGGGTGGCTAGTTTTCTCACGCTTTCTCTGCTACTCTTTCAAGGAATCTTATGCAGACTGCACTCTATAGGAGTTTAAAGATATTTATATAAAAGACCGTAGTAATTAAGAAGTAAACTGAATTTAACTATAGTTCAACTTAATTGGATTAAATTAAAATTGTCTATTACACCTAGCAAGCAAACTAGGGACAGTGAGATTAATGCTGTCAGCATTAAAGTGAGTGCTTCTGAACTTAACTATAGTTTAACTTAATTGGATTAAATTAAAATGGTCTATTACAGCTAGCAAGCAAACTAGGGACAGTGAGATTCGTGCTGTCAGCATTAGAGTGAGTTAAATGTTAAAATATAAAATACTGGTAATTTTTCCATTTTCCAACTATAATCATAAACATAAAAATTGCTTTTAATTAGAATTTTTTTAGTGAGTATATTTTATTAGTATATAATAAAGAAATTAATGAATATTTATTGATGTGCCTGAGTTATTAACTAATATAGATAAATAAATCTGGTAATTAGTTAATAGAAAACGCAAAAAGAATTTACTTTATTTAAAATTCATTTTATGACCGTATAAAAATTCATTAATAGAAATGAAATTACTAAGCAGGATATAAGAAATAAGGCAACATAAATTCATCTTAATTAAATTTAGAATTTTGATATTTCTGGGTGACTTGTTCCTCAAGAAAAATTAAACATCAATATTAAGAACACGTTAGTTATATATATATATATATATATAAGCATTTTCAGTGTTATTATGACCTCCATGCTCATGAGTTACAAATGTCAATGATTCTTGAATTTACTAGACAATTTTTATATTAAAACAGTTTCTAAATATTTTGTGTATAATGTTTATGAGTAAATGTCATATGTTGCGGAGGGTTTTCAGGATATTTTATGATCTAATTTACTGAAAATTTCAGAAAAATCTGCTAGAATCATATTTTTAGCTATGAATTCTCTACAATCCAAATACTTTGCTGAATCTATATTTATAATCAAAAACCTAATTTTAACAACGATGATCAAGATTTAACCACAGATTCCTACCAAATACACTAAAACGTGTAATAATTAAAAACATCATTTAACTTACTATCATTTTTATTATTTCTTTAACTGATTCTAAATTCAAAGAAAAGGTGATTAGACAATCTTATCTCATCAAAAAAAATATCGAAACAGCGAACTGCTCGCTCTTATTATAATCATCAAATATTTGAAAATATATATTTGAAAGAGATTTTATCTTCCCAATATTATTGCCTCAGGCCTTCAGCATGAATAGTATCAACCCTACTGAGCGAACCCGTGTTCTGGAGTATATTTTTGTTGTCTCCATTATTGGATACTCATGCTTCGAATATTCCTACATTAAGTCAACGTCATTGATATGTCACCATAAAACTTTGCATCGGTATATGTACCTGCATCTTTGGACAACAGAGTCGATTAAACAATTAATAAGATTTATATTGAATTTCCAAATACAAAGTGCGCAACGCTTATTTTATGGCAGTAGTCTATAACGCGATTTTTTGAAACCCTTTCCGGTGGATTTTTCCGGTCAAAATCCGGCAGCAATTCATTGGAATCCTAAGTTTGATAGCTAGTTTCTGCACAATCAATGGCTCCCAAGGGTTTTTCAGGGCGTTGAATCCAAATATGCAGTTAAAAAACCATTTTAACTGCTAAAAATCAAGATTTAACCTCATTTCTTCCGCCGGATTCCGTCACCGGAATCTCCAAAAAGTCGCATTATAGACAACTCCTATTTTATGTGGGTAATCCGGGGTATTATGTAGTTGAGCAATACTTGTCTCCTAAGACTATGCACAAACTGATTGAATTTATGTAACAGATTCAACCTATTTGTGCGTGATTATTCTATCTTTGGATTACAACTATGCATGTCGCAGGATGTTTGCTTTGTCTCCATTAGCGTTACAGAAAACCGCGATCGACATTCGTTCCTTTTTCAAGTTCACAAGGCAGCCGTGTTCCACACTTGTAAATTCCGTTTGCCAATATCTGCGCGAGGAAAGAAATGGAGAGAAATATGACAATCGGCGAATTTTGACAGGTGAATGAAAATAGTAATCGAAGTACTGACCTCCATCTGGTCGCCTAGGTTTATCGTCAAACCATCAACGACAGAGCGTACAGGCATCCAATAGCCGCGTTTGCGAACTTGGAGGCCCACAACATCATCTTGAAGCAGAACGGTTATTCCTCCAGGATCGGAGTGAGGGGACAGCCCATAAGTCAATTCCGGGTTGTGGGCATACGGGATAATAGTTGACTCGAACAGAAATCCCAATTCCGTCGTCGCGTCCAAAAGCTTCATTTAAATGGTCCGGAGGCAGGCCCAGGTTTTCACAAAACACAGACAGCAAGTTCTTACAGAGTTGCAGCGTTCCTTCGCACTACTCCTTCATTATACTCCTGTGATGTCGACACACACAAGCAATAACGAAATTTCCAGAGTAGCTACTGAAACAACCAGTTTGAAAACACAAACAAGAGAAAAAGAGAACTTCCTGTTTTATGTTGCAACCCATCCGATAAACATCACTTCCACTCTCAGAATAAGGATAAAAATAAAGAGCTATACAGATTCTGTATTGAAACTTGTAAACGCACCATTGACTCCATATCCAAGCAAGCAAGTGGAATTTTGAATGCAAACGAAAAATAAAATTGCAACGTTGAATGGAAAGGGAGTTCCTGCATCACCTGTATTCATTCGGTTTGGATGGCCATCTGTCCTCCTCTCGTATGGAGAGAAGCAAGAGTTGTGATAATGGTAATCCCCAATTGAGATTCGCACCTTTCCGCACACCAGTTCGACTACCATATCCAACGTAAGTCCCAGGATCGTTGGCGTGTTTCTGCTTCTCCTCCAACGGCAGACAAAACAACTCTCTCGACACCTCACGTACGGACATGAGAAGTTTCGCAGAAACTCCATGGTTAATAACTTGAAAGAATCCTCACTCTCTGCATGCATCTGATATATCTTCCATGTTCTTATTCCGGCGTTCGTCCTAGAGACCAGCGACGTCTATGATGGGTATCTCCTCTGCTAACAGCCGCAGCTTTGGGGACCTCTCGTCATCAAGCCTGATGCATCTGGATGGCAAGCTTTCAATGCCGCTCTCTCTTTCTTTCTTTCTTTCTTTTTACCATCGAATCAGGGAATTTGTTGTCATTGTTTTTAAAACAAACGAGCAACTGCAAAGTGTAATCATTTTCGATCGGATGTATTGCATTACAATTCACGTGGAAGTGAATATTTTATGCTATACAATTCACCACTATTCTTGCCTCGGTGTCGTTCAAAGGTATGCTTTTAGTTTTAAACGAAGCCCAGTCAAAAGTTCGAAGTTGTTTTTATGGAGTAAAATTGAGTTTTTTTGTGCCCATGGGTTAAAGGAGACCTAAAGAGTTAATTTTCTGAAATTGTTTTGGGGTGAAGAATGTTACAAAAAAATAAATGGTGTTGGGTATTTATTTTGGTGGAAGTATTTTTATAAGGTAAATTAAAATAAAAAATGTGTATTTGATTTAAAAAGGGTGAAGAGGAGTAAAGGGGAAGTATGGTGGAGCTAAACTATTTGGGTATTGTAAACTGTTTGGGTATTGTAAACTATTTGGGTAAAATTAATGTGTATGATTTCGCAATATAGTGTAAGTTGTAGAAGTGTGGTGAAAAATGCAAATAATTGATTGGTGAGTTGCCCATGAATTTGTAGTTGATGCGAGAAAAGAAAATGTGTAAACTATTTGGGTATTGCAAACTATTTGGGTAAAATTAATGTGTATGATTTCGCAATATAGTGTAAGTTGTGGAAGTGTGGTGAAAAATGCAAATAATTGATTGGTGAGTTGCCCATGAATTTGTAGTTGATGCGAGAAAAGAAAATGTAAAAGTGAAAACGAGCATGCATATCAGTCATGGGTCACCAAAGGAGAATTAAACAGTTACAAAGTCACTTAGCCCAAAGAATCAGCCCAAAGAATCAAAGGGAAGAAGTTGCAGAAAAAATTGGAATTTTTCGAGTCGAAGAACGTGTACATGAAGATCAAAATATAGAATTGGGCCAAATCAATGAAGAATTTGAAGAAACTGATGCAATATTGAAATGATTAATGCCAGTTTTGCAATCTTTCTCGGGTAAAGATTTTGAACTCTAGGCAATTAAAATGGAGGGTTTGCTTGATTCATTAGATTTATGGGAATTTTTTAAAGAAATTTCTATAAATTCTCAATGTAAGAGTGGAGATGGAGTAGCATTGTTTCTTATTATATCAGCATAGTGTTTCTTATTATATCAGCACAGGACGATAATACCTTGTCTAGTATTTTGCATGAATATGGTGAAATAGATCATGCAAAAATATCTGGGATATTCTTGAAATGAAGTACAATATGAAATAGAGTGAGAAATCTTACAAACATGAAGATAGAGCTTTAGTAGCAGATCTATAGAAAAATTATGTGATTGCTAGGAGAAAAATTTTGGAGGACTTAACAGTACCAGATGGGTTGAAGAAAGTGAATAGCATCTTTGAAGTAGAGGTGGTGAATTCAACAACGATGGTTGCTAATGTTAAAGAGGAAATTGCAAAATTTGATGAAGGATGATTGTTTTATGAAAATGAATTGCAGGTTATATTTGAAAAGTATTGATTGATAAACTATTGTTTGTTGTTGATAAAGTGGAAGAATATGAAGAGGAAATTGTAGTTGCAATTAAAGGGACAAGAAAATATGAAGATGCCAAAATTGATTATGATGCCGAGATAAATTCTATTGAAGAATGGGTTGAGAGACCTTTTGAACAAATTGATGCAGGTCTCAAAGCAGCAAAGGGAATAGTGAAGGTTCTTGAAAATGAGCACAATGGTAAATCAATGAATGATTCATATGATATGGAACTGGAACTAGTGGAGGACACATTTGAAAAAGTTCACGGTATTTTAATATATTGGAGCCCAGAGGAAATAAAACATGATTATGGATTGATAAGGCAACAACCAATTCAACAGGAAACTAGTGATGATGAAAATGAACTTGTTGAGAAAGGAGTTGACATGGATTAGTATCATCCTAGTTAGAATAAGAAGCAATATCGATATTTCATGATATGGAGTAAGAAGAAGACTAAATAGGTTGAAAGTGTCAGAGTTTGGAGCAGCAAGTCCAAGAAGAAATTTCATCAATATGTTGATGCAAAGAAAGTTAAAATGAAGTCATATTTGTAAGCCTAGTTGAGACTCAAACCAGTAGGCATTGTTATGCATTGTTGAAAACTCATTTCTCCATTAAGGGGGGACGTTAGAATAATGTAGAAATGGAAATGTCTAGTAATGTGATAGGTTTTTTGAGTTGTCTTCTTAGATGTATGTGAGTTACGAGATGTTCTAGAAGCCATTGATTTCTAGCATAAGTGAGTTGTATATGAGTCATAAATTCTACCTTCCATGTTGTTATGCCCATAGAGTCTTGTGATCCATCGTTATATAATGGGACATATTGTGATCTATGTGCGATGAGTTAGTATGCATGCTTTGGCTTGAACTAAGAATATGTTCCATTGTGTCAACTCTGTATTTTCTAATACTATTAGGTAAAACCGTACATAAATAAGTATCTAATTAAACCTATAGACCTGTAGGATGAGAGTAGAGGAATTTAATTTCTGCACACACATATATTGCATAGGCATGTTTTTACATTCAAATATTTCATAAAGGAAAAAATCTTCAGTCATCATTCTTCAGAAGATACACATAAATAAATCTATACTAAATTGTCGTGTCTAAGGGTTTGATGATGTTTCCATGGGATGTCGATCATGTCCAATGCAATCACAACTTAGATATGCTAATCATAGTAGAGAATGGAATTTCAAGGCAAAATTAAGACGCATTGAACTATTTATAATTTTTATCTGGCTACCGAGGTTAAAAATTCATAAACTAGCTTCTCCCTTCAAACTATAGATTGAGAAAATTTAAGCGTGGCAGTCCTAGATACTCTGAAGGTCCTAAGAAAAAAAATACATTGTTCACCCTCAAGATTTCCATCCTCAGGAAGGCCACCAAGGGGCTCCGAACCTTGCCTTTATCTTCGACATGGGAAACAAATAATGGAAAATGAATAGCGTAACCAAAACCTAAGTTAAAATTTAAAAATACAAATGTGGGGGAGACATTTTGTTACTTAAAATATATTTGTTATTATTGAAATAAAGTACCAAGGAAAAATTGTTTAATGTCCATGATAATTGTGATAAGTTAATCTCATGCCCATATTGGTCGAGATTTCCAAAAATTTACAGTTTTATTAAATTTCAATGGCACAAAAATTATAGAGGCCTTATTTTAAAATAGATACATCAATTTACTAAAAAATATTTTATTAATATAGATGTATTGATCCAGGTGGATGTTGGTGGGAGCCCACGTATCCCACAAGGACCCCCAAACTATCTCTTTAAGTTTTTCAGTTTTCGTAAGTGTAGCACAATTTACTATTTTTAGCAGTTTTTCAAGTCGTGAACTTCCGAAGCCATTTTGAGGCCCTAAACGACGGTTTTTGGGAAGTGTGGGAGCAACATGGGTTAGCGGACTGGTGTTTCTCTTTCCAATTTTGTATTTCTCGGACATATTTTTCTAACGAGATATTGTGCGCGTTAAACGGAGATCGTATGCCAAAGTTACAACCCCGGGAAGTTGATGTACCAATTTATCCAAATGGGGCCCACAATTTGACATTTCATCTTCTATGGTTAGGTTCTTGGATGTTTAGCGTTTTCCATTGTTTCTCAACAATAAATAGGCCTTCGCACCTCATTGTAACACATTTCAGAGGTATGTAGCCACCACATCTCTTCTTAGAGATAAGCTACCATCGCCCTAGCTAGTTTATTTCCATTTCTATTTGTAAGTGTCTTTTAGTATTTTACAGTAATGAAATGAATTATTATTTGCACTACATCTCTGTATTTATGGTTATCTCTGTAATTTTTGGTGTTCCTGTTTAAATCTTGATCAATGGTATCAGAGCGGTCTGCTTTTTCTCTATTTTTCTTTGCATGTCCCCAATGAGGTCGGGATATAAAGAGTTAGGACTTGAACTAGTCGAACCTTTGCAAGACCATCCTCACAAATCCCAATGGCATCCCATGGCGAATGAAAAGAAAGATGAGGGGGTAGGAGATCCTACCAAAATTTTGCTCAAAGAAGCCCTCGAGCAACAAAGGAATGTGATGATGGACAACTTTGCCCAGATCCTTCAGTGCTACCCAGGGACGATGCATCGGCTTCCAACAGCTACTCTGGAAATGACACACCTTTTAAGGTACAAGTTAATTTTGAAAACCACATATTCGAGGGTGAGATAGATGCGGATGTCGTAGATAAATGGTTAAATCTGCTAGAAGGTTATTTTTCTGTTCATGAATTTTCTAGTTGGGAAAAGATTATTTTCGCTCTTCTCAAAGTAGCCCCCCACGTCAAGGACTGGTGGGAAACCTACTGCAAGCAGAAGGATGAAAGTACGGGCTCACTATTTTCAGTTGCACCCACTTGGAATTCATTCCAGGATGCCATCAAGGAGTAGTACTACCTTGTCAAAAGCTATGAGGACAAATACATAAAGTGGACCATGCTGTGGTAGGGAAGGGACCAAGATGTGTCGGAGTTCACAAACATTTTTCATACCCTTCACACTCAGCTGGCTATGAAGGATTCTGAGCTACATTTGGTACTCAAATACTACGGCTGGCTACGTAGATACATCCAAGAAGAGATGGAGTTTCTAAACATCTCCTCGCTCGGCACAACATACTGATCCGCTATCAAAATTGAGCAAAAGTTTAAACATAAGAAGCATGACTTTGGATCTGCAAATCTGAAGACCGAAGGACAAAGCTAGGGCGGGGTGACCCAAGGCAACCCGTTGAAGCTACAAGGAAAGAACAACACCACGAAGTCGAAGAAGGACATAGGAAAGTGGTGTGAGTTCCATAAGATCGCCACTCACAACACAAGAGAGTGTCTGATCAAGGAGTCATTGGTGGCCAAGTTGAAGGCTTCAAAATCAGATACATGTTTCGACCCTTAGTCAGAACCTGACAAGGGGAATGGCAAAGGGAGGTAGATCATTGATGAAGAGCCTAGTGCCACTGTTGCCATTGCCAAGATCCTGAAGAATGAGCCCGAAGATCCAGAGGAGGGGGAGCATCTTTTCCGCTCATAGATGTGGGTGAAGCATTCGCCGCTACAATTCATTGTCGAAAGTGGTGGCCAAAAGAGCCTCATTTAAGCAGAGCTTGTGAAGTAGTTGGGCCTATTTACTACACCACACCTACAACCATAAAATATTAGGTTGCTTCACCAAGGACAAGATCTTTGAGTTTGCCAGTAGTGTTGCCTTCCCTACAACAGCAAACCCTTCACAGAGAAGGTACTATGTGATGTTACACCTCTGGATGTTTGTGATGTATTATTAGGCTAGCCATACTTGTGGAGGTGACATGTTGTATATGAGTCAAGGCCTCGCGCTATTATTGTTTCTTTGGGTGATTCATCATATAGGATACCAGAGGTAGCCCCACCTAATGCCAATTCTTTGATCGCTGCTAAGAAAGGAAACAAGATCATCTCACAGACTAGGAAATTTATTTTCTATCTAGTTCGCTCCCAAAGTAAGGCGAAGATGGTCACCACATCCATGACCGCTGCAAAGGGTTGTTCAACACAGCAGTAGCAGCAAAGAGATATGGTCATGACAGAACACGAGAACAACTTCTCCTCACCCACGGGGGTACCATGCAAGTTTTAGGTGGGCAAAAAAGTCTGGTCACCTGTGCAAAAAGAACATCTTACCAGAACCCATCAAAAGCTCAGACCACTTCGACATGATCCTTACATCATTACAAACGTTGTGGGAAACAATTCTTTGGAGCACAACATGCCCTCATTCCTTCTCCTGGACCAAGTGTTCAATGTGTACTGCCCTCGACCATGCTTCCCACCATTACTGGACACATCTGAGATTGCAGAATAGCTCACTGGGGACCAAGTTCAGCAGATGGAGGAACTCATTGCAATGGGGACCATTGCTTCCTAAGGGGGGAAGGAATGATCCAAGTGGATGTTGGTGGCCACCCACCTATCCCACTGGGACACCCACAATTGTCTCTTTTAGTTTTTCAGTTTCTGTAATTTTAGCACAATTTATTATTTTTAGCAGTATTTCGGGTCCTGAACTTCTGGAGCCGTTTTGAGGCCCTAAAGGACGTTTTTTGGGAAATCTAGAAACAAGATGGGTCCATGATCTGATGTTGTTCTTCCCAAATTTCTGGTTCTCAGATAGATCTTTCTAATGAGATATTGTGCTTGACAAATGGAGATCGTATGCCAAATTTACGACCCCAGGAAGTTGATGTACCAATTTACCCAAGCAGGGCCCACAATTTGGTGTTTCATCTTCTAGGGTTAGGTTTTTGGATGTCTAGGGCTTTCCATTGTTTCTTAACAATAAATAGACCTTTGAACCTCATTGTAACATAGTTCAGAGGCATGTGGCCGCAAACTATCTTCTCAGAGAGAAGCTACCATCACCCTAGCTAGTTTATTTTCATTTCTGTTTTTAAGCATATTTTAGTGTTTTACAGTAACTAAATGAAGTATTATTTCTATTGCATCTTTTTATTTATGGTTATCTCTGTAATTTTTTGCGTTCCTCTTTAAATCCGGATCATGTATGCATTATATTTTTCTTATAGGAACTCCATAAGTTATTATAAGAATGCTACCATGTTGTTGAAGGTAATGGAGAAATGTATTTTAGGAGAAACCCGGTTCATTAGTTATGTGTATGCCTCAGATTAGGATTTAGTTCCTAATTATTAGCTAGCTATTCGAACTTCCCTATATGTGTGTAGGCTATATATTCATGATTTGTAATGATGAGCATGCATAGCGTTCTGTAAGAGGCAGTCTCCAGAGGAAGCCCTTATTTGAGAGTTGCTCAGTTTATTAAATAATATCTTTGTCTTCCATTTCTAACATGTTATCACAACTTCAGGGTTCAGTGAGGGAAAGCGAGAATGCTTCAGTGACTGAGAGTGCATCGTGGTTTTAGTGTGGCCTTAGTGGTGGTGGTAGAGAACATTTCCATTGCTTGATCAACATGCATTTTGGCTCAAGAAGTACACTCTTCTCTGCTAACAAGCATCATTCCTTGAGCGAAAAAATCATTGTTAGACCTCCACTTCACATGATTTCTTGTAGCGCGGGTCATCAACACCGATTTACATAAAAAAAGATTGTTTCTTTATTTGACTGAATTTCTGCAGTTTGACCGAATATTTGGCTGCATGGGGGTCGAATTCTAGCTTCATAGGCATTAGATCTGTTGGATGGTGCTGTGATAACCTTGGACCTACAGCGACTGAGTTAAAAGTCATGTGTGTAGCGGTGGCAGCTTGAGTCAAAGGCAGTGTGGTGAATCCATTTGCTTGATCCATCTGCGTGTTGTGGAGGCTACTAGGAGGCCGAGTGTTGGAGCAATGAAGATAGAGACCGTGAGGCTACAAGTGAATCTATAGTGTTCTCCTTGTGGATCGTGGTCGATCTGCATAGAGGTGCAACTATTAAAGGAGTTTGTCATGGTGGGAGGAACTAACAAGCTTAGATCTTCTCACAGCAAGCAGAGGGTGAAGAGAAGTATTCGACAATTTTATCATAGAAGAAAGAACATGAATTTATGTTCGGTCATCAAGTAGAGATGGAATACCATGACAGTCTTTGTAATCTCAAAAATATTGAAACTAAAGAAAAAGCTTTGTTGAATGCAGTTCGGCTAGAACTTGCTCTTAGTTCTCAAGGCTATGGTTTTCTTCATATTCGTGATAAATTATGAACTTCCATCTTCTGATGTAGTGAGGCAAAGAGCCGAAAACCCAATCATACATCTGTTGGGATGAGTTGAGTGACGGCTAAAGAAGATTGTTTAGGAAGATCGTGCAATCTTTGTCAGTGGTTCCTTTGTGTGTGAGGCCGAGAGCAAGGTATTGTTGGTATGTGATCGTTGTTTTTTTTTATCTATTTTTGAACCAAGGAAGGCCGAATGTGAAAGGTAGACTATGCTGAATTTGCCTTGCTATTCGAGTGAATTTCAAAGGCCATGTTTTTATTTCATTTTTGGGGTTATAAAAATTATTTTTTAAAAATTGTTTGTCACATGTGATAAAGTTTTTATACATGAAAAAAAGGGGGTCATTTTTTTACAAAAGTGAGGGTTTATTTTAAAAAAAAACAAAGAGGGATCTTGGTTTTTTGCATCAAATTAAAGGAATTGTTATTTAATTAACATAGCACCTATTCTTTTTAGATTGCTCCTTAGATCTGGAGATAGATCCGTCTTTTAAAGTGTTGTAGGTCAAATTTTATATTTCTTGAGGGACACCTATCAAGATGAATAACTAGATGGCAAAGGCATATATGAATGAGAGCAGTAAGCTTGATAAATCAGATTACTTGAATTCGAAATTTAACTTGGAGACCCTGTTGGAGGGGAAAAATGCTTGGGCAATTGCAACCGGCGATGAGTTGAAGCTGACCGTAGCTACAGGCATAACACTAGCAACAATCCAAGACAGGGAAAAGAGGGAGAAAAAAGCAAAAGTATTGTTAAAATTGTTAGTGAAGAACTGTATTATCCGTCACATTCGTGAATGAAAATCCACAAACGACATCTAGAAAATCCTCAAGGACTTGTACGAGATCAAAAACACAAATCACTTATTGATTTTGAAAAGCAAGATTCTCACCATTAAAATGGAGGAGAATGAATGAGTGGTTGCCTTCATTTGTCGAATCAAGGAGCTCAGAGATAAAATGGGAAACATAGGAGAGAATGTCAAACACTAATCTAGTCACAACTACCATGAATGGTATGACTAATGACTATTAGATGTTTATCATAGGTTCAGATGCGAGAAAGAAAACCCCCGATTTCTAATAATTGACAAGAATCATGATGTAAGAGGAAGAGAGACGGATGACCCTAAAACCCCAGAGTTCAGATCTTGCTCTAATGGCGAAGAAGAAGCCCTTAAGAGGGAAGGAAAATGTAGGATAGAAAGGTGGAAGTATACCACAGTGAAAAACACCTCAAGATATGTCCTGAAATAGAAGTGATTGAGGACCCAAATGTCTTTAATGTGGTAGAGTTCGTAACATAGTTGAAAACTATCAGAAGAAGAAGTTTTATGAAGGTAGCCATAGACATAATATGCATGCAGGACACTTTGCTGATGAAGATCAAAATCAGAATCTCAGATTGTTTGTATCTAATTCTGAATTCTCTATTGAGGATGATGAAGTAGAAACCTGGTTTGCTAAATCAAGAGCTTCCACTCACATGACAAGTAAGAGAGATTGGTTTGAGAATTTTGAAGAAACCTGCAGCTGTGCAAATATCTACCTTGGTGATGATAGAGGGTACCAGATCAAATGGTATGGTAATGTTCATGTCATTTTGCATAATGGAAATATTAGACATATTCAAAATGTAATGTATGTACCTTGAATAAAAAATAACATTTTCTATGTTTCTATGATAACATATTGGAACCTTAAGGTAGATTTTTTTAAGTCTTATTGTGTTATTAAAGATCTATTGGATCGTACGAAGCCAACTGCATCAAGTATTCAAGTGGGAGGATTGTATAAGCTAAATGTAAGAAGCACACCACACCAAGCTTTGACCTTATTAGTTATGAGTGTAGAAGACTTATGGCATCAATGGTTCGATTATCTCAATTTAAATGACTTGTCGCTACTTCAGAAATGAGGTATGGTTAATGGTCGACTTGTTTTAAAGAATGTTCATGTTGATTGTGAAGCATGTTCTCTTGGGAAGATGTATAGAGATGAGTTTCCTGCAAATTTAGATAGAAAGAAGAGAGATGTACTAGAAATTGTGCACACTGATTTGTGTGGGCCGATGCAAACAAGGTCATTAGCATGTGCCTATTATTTCTTACTATTTGTTGATGATTGCATGACATTTACCGGGGTATCTTTCCTCAGAAAGAAGAATCATACTTCTCAATATTTCAAAGAGCTCAGAAGCATGATTGAAAAATAGACAGGAAAACTCATCAAAATTCTTCACTCAGATCAAGGGGGAGAATGCAAGAAGGGTGGTTTCATTAAATATTGAAAGTACCATGGGATAGTTCATCATTTCACAATTCCCCACACTCCTCAATAGAAAGGGGTTGCAGAGACGAAGAACATAACTCTTGTGGAGTGTGCTCGGAGCATGTTAAAAGGTAAGAATCTGTCTAATGGATTTTGGGCAGAAGCAATAAATACTACAATATATTTGAATAATAGGAGTCCAACAAAAAACCTTTATTTTAAAAATCAAGTCTAAGCTTTATTATTCTTTAAGACTGCAATTAATCATTTAAGAGTTTTTGGCTCCAAAGCTTTTTCTCATGTTCCAAAAGAGGATAGGAAGAAACTAAATTCAAAGGCCATTAAATGCATTTTTGTTCGGTACTGCACAGAGTTTAAAGTTTATAAATTGTTTAATCCCTCTACACATAAAGTGTTTGCAAGTAGAGATGTGGTATTCCATGAGTAGGTTGATGATGGAAACCATGAAAGAAGCAATGAAGATTGGCACATACTTTTTCTGGTGGAAGATGGACGTGATGATAGGGACAGCCATGAGAAGGAGCAACGTCATCAACAACAACAACAACAACAATAAAAACGAAGATGTGGATGGTACAGATGTAGGTAGCAGGCCAAGTCCACCAAGGGATCATCATAACAGATTTGAAGGCAGTCCACCACTAGGAGATCAGCTAGGCAAATTTAGTTGCCAACAAGATATAAGGATCATGCTCTTATAACTAGTATGTTAAATGTTGTCGAACCCTCTAATTATAAAGAATAAAGTTAATATAGTTAATGGAGGGAAGCCATGGAAGAGGAATATGAGTCAATTCTTAAAAACAAAACCTAGGATCTAGTTGAACAACCTAAAGAAAAATAACCCATAGGTTGCAAATGGTTATACAAGCCTAAATTTAAAGTTAGGCTGGTTGCAAAGGGATACATGCAAAAATAAGGCATACACTATGAGGAAACCTTCACCCCTGTAGCCTTATTAAACACAATCAAAATATTAATTACTTTAGCTACCAAATCTGAAATCTCCATTATTAAGTGGGGAATTAAAAGAAGAAGTGTATTCAATGCAACTTGAAGGGGTTGTTAAACTGGGGAAGGAAAATTTAGTCTATAGATTGAAGAAAGCATTGTATGGACTAAAATAGACTCTGAGGCAATGGTATGATAAAATCTAGTAATTTTTCCTATAACATAGTTATAAAAGAAGCAAGAATGACCCTAATCTATATATTGTGTTTGATAAAAAGGGGAAAATTATGTTCATTTCATTATATGTAGAGGTTCTTATCATTACAAGAAATGCTAATGGACTCATTAAAGAAATCAAAGAGCCAATGCAACAACTTTTTGAGATGAAAGACATCGGAGAGTTACACTATTGTTTGGGTCTTGATGTCTGGAGGGATTATGGTGAGACTTTTATGTCTCAGGGAAAGTATGTGAGGAGTCTATTGAAAATCTTTAGAATGGATCAGTGAAAAGCAACATCAGTGCCTTTATAGAAGAATACCAAACGTCAGATTAATGATTGTTCAAAGGAGGTTGATGCAGCACTGTATAGATAGTTGGTTGGGAGTCTAATTTACTTGACTACAACTAAGCCAAATTTGGATTTTGTAGTTAGTGTATTGAGGGAATTCATGTCAACTCCTCTTGAGAATCATTGGGCTGCAGCAAAAGGCGTCTTAAGGTATCTTCAAGGAACCTTAGTCTTTGATATTAAATATACTGATTCGTTTGATATTAGATTGAAAGGTGTTTCAGCAGAAGTAGAGTATCAAGCAATGTGTGCAGCAACATGTGAGGTAGATTGGTTGAGGAGATTTCTTCAAAATGCTAGAGAAGAACAAAACTATGAATTTATTATCAGATGTGATAACCAGAGCTCAATCAAACTTGCAAATATTTGAGTGTTTCATAAAAGCACAAAGCATATTTATACACATTTTCACGGGAGAAGGTTCAATCAAAGGAAATCCATATTGAATATTATAATACTTGTGATAATGCTACAAAATTTTTCACTAAGCCTCTTGGAAGAATTAAGTTTGATTTATTTAGGGAGATGTTAGGGGTTCTTGTGAACCCTTTCTCCATTAAGGAGGAGTGTTGAAGATAATGGAGAAATGTATTTTAGGAGAGAGTCGGTTCCTTGGTTAAGTGTAGGCCTCACATTAGATTTAGTTCATACTTATTAGGTAGTTTTTCTAACTTCTCTATATCTATGTAAACTATATATTCATG